>VWZZ01000614.1:568945-625382 GCA_013399095.1 Psophia crepitans
CCCCCAGCCCGGTCTCCCCTATCTGGCTCTCCGGAACATCCACCCGGAGACACTGCACCTGCGGGCGGGTCACTGAGAAGAAGCTGAATTTCCCGGCGAAGCTTCAGAGTTACGCCAGCTGCACATCTCTGTATCAGGGTCAAGCAAATAGTTTCAGGGCCAGGAACGTGCCTCTACTTTCCCCCGCGGTAACACAAAGTAAATGACTGCAGGTGCCTTTCTCAGCCTTCAGAAGCCAGTATGTCCTCCCCATCTAGCCTCTTCTCCTTCACCGGTATGCTTTGCCATCCTGGAAAAGGTTAAGAATACAGGGATCACGACCTATCTCCTTGAGACCTCCACAGACCTCTCGTTTCATCCAGTTCTCCCATGCTTAGATCCTTTGTCAGCAAGATGTTCCTTCTTTTCTTGTGAATAATGAGTCACCTGCTTCTCTTAGCAAGCAGAACCTACCAGACACCTGCTGACACTTTGCAATCCAAGTAGACACTGATTTCTTGTGTAGGTTCTCCTTATATACCTTCCCCTCCCACAGAACACTACAGTCCGTGCTATAGAGTTTACAACCTGTTACACCTCCCCCTCCCACAGCACTCTCTAGTTCATGGTAACAGAGAACTCTGGTTCATGCTTCAGCTTTCGGACTGCTCTGAGGAAGTGACGTACCCTTGCAATTGAAGCAAACACTACTTCAGGCAAGCTGTAGCTTCCAGGGTTAGAAATTGCACGGTAGTGGGACTCATGCCAAATGCTTATTGCTTTTTCTGCTCATTTCCTTTCACATGCAAAGTCCAGTTACCCTCTGACTCTGAAGTGGAGCCACTTCATTCGAGATTATTGCCATCACCCCATCTTGAACAAGTCAAACATCTGCCCTCCTAATCGTCTCTGCCCACATAGCCCAGCCAAGCTACTCTGCCACTGCTAACCCTGAATTTCCCCTGCCCACCCTACAGAAAGGGCAGCAAGCCCAAGAGGATAATATCCTGAGCAATCCTGCCCGACCCCTGAGCTGACCCTGCTTTGGGCAACGGGTTGACTAGAAACCTCATAGGCCCCCTTCCAGCCTGAACTATTTGGTGGTTCTAAGCTTCAAGCAGAGCTAGCAACAGAAACTGATAGAAAACCCAGCTCTGTAACATACTCTCTGCCATGGTTTTCCCCTAATTCTAAAGGACAGGCTAACGGTCACCACACGGACAGAGGCTCGCCACATTCATCATCAAATCCTCTCCTACCTTTAGCTGCTTCCGTTCAGCAGATTTCCAAGCTGTTCCAAACTGTTCCTGCCTTTTTTCAGGGTCCTCCAACTTTGACATTCACAGATTATCTTTCAGAACACTCACTGACGAACTGCTGACCTGAATAAAGCCTGACAAGTTTCCCGAATGCTGTAGTATCATTTACGGGGGTTGGAGCACCCGCAGTAACAGACAAAAATGAAAAGCACCAAAAATGTTCACGATAGATGGTGCAATTAAGGCAACATAACACACTGTAAAACAGAAGAAAAGCTATAGCTCAGTTCCTGGGCAAGGAAAAACTGTAATTTACTGTAGCAAGACAAAACATATGCATCAAATTACCCCTGCATTTCAGGATCTCTCTTGTGTACAAGCATCAGCAAAACTGACTATGTGCTTGCACACAATCAGCAAACAAGCAGCAAAGACTTTTCTCCTCTAATTACCATTGGTTATAACCCTCTTGAGCGTTTCTCTTTCCCCTCCAAAGAAAGCCACCGGGTGTGTACTCACATTAGCAGAATTACCCACCCACCCTGGATGGTTTTTTCCCTGAGCTCACTGCAAGAAGAGAAGAGAGTAAGCTTTGCCAGAGGGTGATTTAAAGCATCTAATGGCTTAGAAGCACAACTCTGGCTGTCCTCCACTTTCCTACAAAGCCAAACAAGATAAGCCTCCTAACCTAAATTAGCAGCCTAAAATCAGGTGGTGTGCTTATTTTTTTCTTTATCTCCCCATTAGCACTACACATACTAGTGCTCACCTGCCTGTCTTTAAAGGTCATGTCCACAGTTGGTGATTCGCCTCCCCGCCCCCCCTCCCTTTTCCTTCAACCAGAAAGGGGGTATCACAAAACACAGTAAGAAAATGTTATTGTACAAAATTATATTGTGAAACAGAAACTGTTCAGAAAGGATGAAATGCTTCCTAGTGCTTTAATGTGGCTTTGGAAATCCATTAGATTATGAACTGTTAGTGTACTGTTAGGCAATCCCCTGCAGCAAAATAAATCTTGGACCCTGGTTCCCATACATAACACAAGTGACCTTGGATGAAAGCCACGAAGATGGTAACAAAATAAACTCGCATTTGTGCTTTGAAATTATGTTTAAGTAGCCAGGGCTTTTTTTTTCAGCAGCAGTACTGTAATGAAGTAAAATCAGGAGTTAAAAGTCAACTACAACTCCCTCCACAAAAGAAAATTAAACCTTTTTTCCCCCCTAAAATCAGAAACAGAGCAAGAATATGAAGATATAACTGAGTATTTACAGTTTATAAACAAAGCTATACTCTTTCTTGTCATAGATAACCTTGGATTTGTTTGCTTCATGCTTTCTGGATGTTTCCCAACTGCTGTACAGTTACAGAATTCCCTTAAATCAGGATTTTTGGGTGCTCATTCAGTTATT
Source organism: Psophia crepitans (assembly GCA_013399095.1). Taxonomy (NCBI): domain Eukaryota; kingdom Metazoa; phylum Chordata; class Aves; order Gruiformes; family Psophiidae; genus Psophia; species Psophia crepitans. The sequence goes on from VWZZ01000614.1 coordinate 571,599, forward strand.
GGGCACTGAAACGCTGAAAAAAATCGCTCCAAATTTTTTTGAAAACATTTTACACAATGCTGTACCTACAGAAAGAAACAGAACAGTAAGAGAACCTAGCAATTAATAATCCATGCTCTGTGAGAATATCTATCGACAGAAAAATCTGGCATCGCTCCGCAGTTCTTCCTAATTCAGCAGATCCCAGCCACAACCCCCCAAGAGGTGCACGTGTGCAAGGAGGAAGACAGAAGAATCCAGAATCACGACTGAGAATATTTGTTTACAAAAAGCGGAAGCTGAAGATCTAAGCCAAGATCCTGCTGCTCTGGAAGAGCCCTGCACCCTAAAGCTACACCACCGCCAGCCAAGTGAGAGGGTAACAAAGCCGAACCAGAGCAGACGGGAGACGAAGGCAAGCCACCTCCCTTCTGTGACAGGCAGCCAGGCATCATTTGCAACCCACAGCCGCTACTTCAGCCACGCAGCGGCAGCAGTTTTTCAGTATGTGTACTTTATTAGAAGCATATCAATCACCAGGTAACAGAAAATCCCATTAAACGACCAAACGTGCCTTTGCAACTGTTAGGACGAAGCAGCCACAAGAGCTGAAGCAGCCTGAGACGGTGCAGAATTCCCCCTTCTTCACGAAATGAACTTGGGCAGCCAGGAAAGTCCTTTAGATCCTCCAGCCTGGTGGCTCAGAGTGCCCTGGGTTCTCCAGTCAGCCGTACTTACAGATCAGAGGAGCGCGATGGGAAAGCATCAGCAGCCTTCTTACCTTAGTCCTGTCTTTGTGAGATCAGAGAACCTTTTGATTAACAAAACAATGGAATAAATATTCTGTAACTGAACATCAGGAGCAGGAACTCATCCTTGAAGCAATTTCCATGCTTACTCTTCCAGTGAAATCAACGCCTGGGGGACAACTTCTGCATTGACACTCTTGGCCAGGATTTTGTCCACCCCTCCAAAATGATGCAGCCAGATCCTGTCACAGTAATAGAAATTGAGCTAATCTTGCTGTTTGCCCTGAGTTGATTCTTGTTTGGCAGAATTCAACAACTGTGATCCTTGTTGTACTGAGGAACTAGACTCTGCGTATCTGTTTAATCTCACTTTGTGCTGACAGATTTATGAGTGGTCTCTACGAAGAAACGGATGGTGATAGCCGGTTCTGTTCAGTGCACTGTTCAGACACACCGTGATGTTCTCCCATTACTTTTGTCGTGGGTTTGTTTATCCCTCTGCATCCTCCAGAAAAATATTTACGGCAAGAGAAAAATGCAACACAGGATTTGCTTTCTCCGTACAGACGTAGCTCGTCCAGAGCACAGCCACAGCTGCTACTGCGGTCCGAGTGTCAGCCCCACAGCTGGGGGCAAACCCCTGCGCAAAGGCGCGGCCATTTCGCTCCATTATCGCACTGTGCACAGCGCCTTGTCGAACCAGCCGGGCGCAAGGCAAAGTATGTGGTGCTAAAAAGGGCAGTATGGACTGTCTGCACCTAACAGAGTAGGGAGACTTGGGAGCTGCATAAGGCACCCTTATTTGTTGCAGTTGCATACTCTGCTCTACAAGGTGCTGAGAGATAGGAGACAATCTTTAATAATACAGAAAACATCCATTATTCATATAGTGATGCGACCTTTCCAGACTCTCTTTGTGTTGCTCTGAATCTCATTTATACGACCATGGAATTTTCCTGATGTGCACACAGATCCAGCTAGCTTGAGCTCTGCCAGGAAAACCATAAATTCAGTAGGAAACTGCATGGGAGTGGTTGATGTCCCAGTGATTTCATCAAACAGGTAATTCAATTACTTAAATTATTCATTTAACGTGCGCGATACCAAGAGAAAGCAAACACTGCTTTCACCCTTGCTGGGGACCAACCAACAGAAATTACAATTTTTAAGAGATCTGGACTTAGAATTCAGCTTAAGAATGTGATTCTAGGTAAAAGAAGATCAGTGCTCTGTCAGAGGGCAGGAGGAGGCACAGGAGCTGTATCTTTACTTTGGTAAAATTTTACCCCATCCTCTGCCTGTTAAAAGTGGCAACCACAGCCGACAATTTCACAACCCATCCCGGGTGTTTGTTAATACCTGCAGAGAGGCTATAAGCTTCCCAGCGCCCTGATACATGGTACAGACGATACCGCGGGTCACCTGGAGTTCCGCTCCCACGTCATCGGGTTCACTCCAAACCCTTGAGAGGAATTAGCAATTGGCACGTCATTCGTCACTTAGCTGAGAACCATTTTTCTACGGGAGAGCTCGTCATACCAAGCAACCCACACAAGATGCACCTAAACAATGTCACTGCTAGACAGGTTAAAATTGCAGCTCACTAGAGGAACTCACTGTTACTGAGCAATTTCATAAATTATGTTCTGGCAGAGGTTCTCTGGGAGGCATTAGCAGTAATGCAAACACTAGAAACTAGCAAATTTCTTGGGCAAAATCCTGGCTCCAGTAGAGCCAATGGCAAAACTCCCAGGGACTTCCAGAGAGCCGGAATTTTAACTTCTCATGCCAGCTGCAACACACTGCCACGGCTTTGGGCAAACTACGCTAACTCAGCCTCCCCAGCTATAACCTATACCCTAACTCAGCCTCCCCCTATGACGGCTGCTCTCAGAGGCAGTGTGGAGGATTCACAGAAGTGCACTGTACAGAAAAGGGCAAACATAACCAAACAGCGCGATTTAGCAAACAGGATACGTCAGCAACTCACCGTCAGGGAAATACTCCACCGGTACAAACACCAGGCTTGCAGCTTCAGCAGGACTAATCTCTCATCCTGCGGAGGCTTGGTAAAACTATCTTCTGTATAAATTCCATGCACAGAAGACTGGCCCAAGCTCTGGTGCAATCCCGTCTCTCAGGACTGCAAGATGATATTCTTCACTATTCTGATATTTTGAGAATTGTATTTGGATGATCCGTAACGATCTTACCTACATCAAACGTCCGTTACGTTCTTCTGAAGGCAAAGCGTGCATGTGAACAGCTGCCTTCGCAAGTCTGAGATTAACAAACACACGCTGCTACGCAAATGCACATATTAACTCTGGATAACGCACACATTTGTTTAAAATTAATTCTGGGGTGTTCTTGCAAATAAGTTTTATGGCAGTATGAAGAGAGGTTATAAAATGAGATCGGGCTCCTTGGTAGGTGGCATGTTACATTTTTTTAAGAAATATTATTCCTCCCCTATAAATGCACAACAGATGTAACATTCGACCTAAGCAATGAGATTTATTACTATTTTTAAAGCAAATTCAGCACAGCTTAAGAGAACACTGTACAGAATTTTTTAAGCTAGGAAGAGGTTCTTCTTGTCATCAATGTATGGTTTGCATTTGTCAATTCTTGCCCTCAAAGCCAACCCACAGTTCAGTATTTTAGGCGTCTTACAAAGGTGATGATGCTGCAATTCAATCTGCTAATGTAGCACACAGTGGTCTCCCTCTAGTCACGGCAGGCATTGGCTCATGTCTTTGCTTTTAATATCAAAAGCAATCTGCATGGCTTCTCTGGTCTCTTTCTGAGCCCAAAAACATTTCAGGTGATTTACGTTAAGAGTACTACCGACAGCACATGCAATCAAAAGCAATTTTCACACATTGTTTGGCAATGAAAAAAAAGTTACAGCTGTGATCAAAGAACAGAGTCTTGCTTATATTGTCTTATATTCATTTCTTTACCTCATGCACCTTTGTATAAATATTTATTGTTTCATATTTTTTTCAGAGGCCGTAGTTGTTCTCTTTCCTAAAAATAACTTGCTTATGCATAGTCTTCACTTTTCAAAGCACTGTTCTTTTTCCTTTTGTTAAATTCATTTCCAAGATCTCTGTGTGTGGAAAGTAGTGAAAAAGAGATATGTGCAACTTTACTAACAAACATGTTGAAAATATCTAAAAATGAGGAATGACTCTTGGATAAACACCTCCAGTGGTAAACAGTCCCGTGAAAAATCAATAGGCCTCCATGTCATGTAGTAATTTTGTATTTTGCGTAACGGCAAGAAACCTGGAAATTAAAACATACCTGAACATAATATTCAAATCTCATTTCAAGCAAACACTCATTTTTGTTGCTCAACAGCTTCAATCATCAAGTAATTTTTCAGTTTTTGCATTTCACTTCATCTAATACAATCCTGGAGCTGACACTGTTGCATTCCCATTGGAGAAACAAATGCATCTGAAAGTTCATCTCCTACCCCACCACGCACATAGACAAGCACTTAAAATTGTGAACCTCTACACTGCCTACAAAGAGAATTCTAGCATTAATAGATCACTTTCACCTCATTTTTCTGATACAGACAACTACCAGCTTGTAATGAAAATTGCTTTCTAACCCTGAGTTCAAAGCACTGCACCAAATTTGAGGCTGCTCAAGAAGTCAAGCACATTCTCTTCCTGGACAAAAGCATGGGACAAAATTCTTGGACACTCCTCTAGAAGATCCAGGCAAAATCAGCAACCCTGCAGATCTGCGACCGTCTCCAGTACATCACCTCAGTTTAAATGTATGCTTTCCCAATTCATCACAATTACATATGCCTGCAGATTCTCTTTGAACTGCTGTTTCCAAAACTCTTTAGCTGGGGAGTAGTTCATCAGTAAGCTCCCTAGACATGGAGCACCTTAGGTAGCCCTTTGGTAGGAGGTACGCTGACAATCTGTAAGAATTGCTGTAATCCCACTGAGCGTCTCCTGTCGGTGATTGCATGTTGGCCAGGACGAGAGGTTCCCAGGCTTTATAAAGGGATGCATCTGTTCTCTTTACCTGTCATTAACCGCTGTCAGATTCAGGGTACTGACATCCATACAGATGTTGCATATTCTATTTTAGAAGTATCTAAGTGCGTTTGCAGTGAGTATTGGGATTAGATCCACAGGCCAGGGAAGTTTCCACCTGTCCAGTGCACAAGCAGTGCTTTAGGTCTCTTTTGTTTTACATTGGTTTTGCTTGGTTGTTTCTACAACAGTAACAGCACGGGAAGAGGTGTCAAAAGCAAGCAGCTTGGCCTGTTCATATATCCTCTTTAAGGTGTGGCTTTATGCTGAGACTTTCTGGTTTCTGGCATAGTGTGTGACTTCCTTTAATGCACTGGGAACATCCACCTCTTCCGTATCCCAACTGTTTGGGGTAAGATTTGACATCCAAGTGAAGAGAGTGTGATTTTCACTCACAACATCAAGCAGTTGTTAGCCATACCTGCTGTATGCTTCGCTGCGGTGAGGGAAACGCGATTCTCTGGCCACCTGCAAAGATACAGAGTCTCTTGGAGTTGCAGGATGTCCTCAGTCAGAGGCGGAGATCCTTGAGGAACTGCCCACCAGACTGTCAAACGTTATCAAAAGATTGACCAGAGCATATCTCAGAACTGGGACTGGGTACTCCACTACATAGTGCATTTCTGCCTATCCTTTGAGCAAATTTCAGTATAAGGTGTGGGGATTTCAAAGTGCCCATATTAAGAAATAAATCAGAGAAAGGTTTCGCTCAAACAGCAGGCACATGTGAGGGGCTTTTGTAGTTCTATATCATCTGTGTAAGTCAAACGAGACTTTGTTCTATTGACACAAATGCAATAGATAGGTTGCATTGCTTCAAGAACAACAGGATTTAAAAAAAATTCTTTAAGCTTTACCTTTTCAGATATTTTGAATATCTCCTGAAATATCTGATAACACAGCAGCTGGCAAAGGGAAGGAAAGGAGGGAAGAAAAAGGCTGAAAAGTATTCTGGAAACAAAAGGCAGTTAACCATTCATGTTGTCTACAATTCCTTTGGCTCATAAAGCCTCAAGACAGACTCTTGCTTCATAGTAAAAAAAAATTCTAAAAATCCTCAACTGTCCTGCCTTCACTCCTCTACAATATATGACGGCATCCAGGGCCACAAACTGCCCAGACTTCACAGGCAAAAGACATGTCCTAAAGCAGTTCCTTTCACAACTCCCTGACACCCCACAGGCAGCCTTTCCCCCTAAAGCAAAGAATCTCACAACTTCGTTTTGTGTAACATTCTTTACATATTTGGACATTCACTCCCAAAGCACATTTATTTCAATCAGACTGTGCACATGTGGAGGTTTTTTTGTTTGGGTTGTTTTTTTTAGCTTTTTCTTTAGCTTGATATTCTGCACTCTTTCTGAAGCTGGCCATTTTGATTAAAGATTTTGCTTTGTTATGAAAGCAAACCAAGTACTCCGACTTTGAAAGAGAGAGAGCAAAAAGACGCAGCTGAAATGTGTTGATTCTTATTTTCCTTTTAAGAGTGACAGAACAGCATATGCAATTGAATATTCAAGATCAGTTCATCTGAAAAAGCAGCTTATCATGGAAGTTAACATTTGCTATGATTCCAATGTACACAATGCTAATTTCCCCTGTAAAGCTTCCACGATGCTCATATAAGTCACCTTCACGCTTTGGGAATGTGGGCATGGGGCAATGTAGGTCACCGGTTATCAGCCTTTGTTTTATTTTACAATACATTCATGATTCTCTGTACTTCCAATGGCAAATACATCCTGCTTGGTCGGCCGATGCTAGTATCTGATATTCCATGATTACCTTGGCTATAAAGTGAGACAGTAATGCACATTCGTGTTACTCTCCCTTTAATGTAGTACAAAGCTGGACACAGCTCAAAAAAAAATCCCTAAAATCCATTACCTATTTATGATCATGTACAAAGGGATATTTATCATGTTAAAAGAGAACCATGTGTTAAAGTGGAGGCTAGAGCCCAATAAATCTTTTTTGGATGCAATTCCTTTTCAAAAAAGGGAATAAAATAATTAACATTTGCTTTTGCCAGTAGAAATATTTGCTCATGAATCTCCTGGGAAGGGAAGGGCATTTAACCTTTTTACATGCCAACCCCTCAGACATCTCTGACCCCCACTGCAAAATAGACAACAAAGATTCCCGACTACACGCTGCTGATTAAACCCCGTGTAAGAAACATCTGGATGAAATTTTCTTGGCAGTTGATTTGAAAAGTATACAAGAAGCAGAACTAGGGAGCAGCCATAGTTCAGCTGAGTGACACAAAGATGATGCTATGCAAAAGCAGATTTTTCCTTGAATGCATTAACTCCTAAATATTAGCTTGTGACTGTGTGAGCAACCTCATTAGCAGAAGAAAAATAAGCCCCGCTTTATTCTGCATGCGAGTGTAGAAAAGAAAAATGGGCTTTGAAAGAAACACAGCTTGACAATCTCCTTTTTCAAAAATAAAATAAAAAGGGCTTAAACCTGCTTAATACTTAACTTCAAGCATCAGGTAAGCCATCCACATCCTCAACTTCCAAAAAAAACATTTCATAAATTTGTGAAGGATATCAAAACTTCTATGGTTTCTGAGAAATTCAACAGCAAACTGGATGCAATGCCTTCCTACCGTCTCAGTCAATACACCTCCAGACCTAAGTTAGCAAAAGTGACCTATGATTCTCATGGTCTAGACGTTCAAAACAAAGGATGTCCCAGCCCTCTGCTGCTTGAACTTAAAGAGCTTGTCCAAGGCAGCTCAATGGATTGTTCAGTTTTGGAAATACAGACCCTGGAATTCTCACAGTTTTCCATATGCTCAACAGACCTAAAAGTGAGAAATTTTCACTGTTGCTATTAAATGAGTAGCAGTAGTGAACAATCCACAGGAACTAGGCCAACTTTACTTTGCAGCTGCTGTGGGGGCCGGGGTGGGAGGCAGAAGCAGCAGCAGAGAACAGCACCAGAGAGAGTCTGACACAAAGGTGCAGGAAAAAGAAAAGTAGTGGGAAACCCTCCATCACACAGCTGCCAGGCTGAGAAAATTCCAGGAGATTGGGCAAGGAACAGGCAGAGACACTTCGGCCTTTTTCAGAGGCCAAGGAGTAGAATGCTTCAGATTTATCAGAGCAAGTTGTAATTACTCTGATATACAAAAAAAGAAAGCTCCAGCACAGTGCAGGGCCAGCCATCTGTAATGTCCTACAGTCGCTGAAAATTTGATGGGGTATGGGAAGGCTTCGACTTTTCAGTTGTGGCACTGCTCTGAAGAAATACGCTATCAGCATGTGCTTAAAATTGCTTAGTAAATATTTTTTGCCATAAAGAAATTAACACAGAGACAAAATCTGGTCTAAACATTTTATCTCCAATCCAAACTTCACATTCTAAAGCACCCCTACTTATTCTGGCTACACCACTGCGATCCCAAATAGATCTAAAGGAGGGGCACCTATTCAAATTAGTAGCTATCAGTTTCTCACTAAATGAACATATTCACAAACACCTTGTTATGTGTGTTTCAATTTATGAGAAACCAGTCTCCAAAATTTAGCAAGAAATCTGGCAGATATTTCAGCATGGGACAAGAACACCCAAATGAAAAGCAGACCAGAAATTCCATCACAGAAGTGTAAGAGTAAGAGGAAATAAGCTTGGAGCTGTTTTTCTTCTATCAAGATAAATAAAATATTGTAACTATTTTGTACCACATTATTCAGTACTACCACTGGAATGGTAATGAATGAATAAAACCAGGAAAGACATTTATAGAACCCCAAGTAAAATTCAATATTCATCCAAAATAGTGGAAATAAAAAGTTGTCATGTAGAACATCTACATGCGAGGGCCACACCACTTGTCCAGGTAGGACAAATCCATGTAGATTTAGGGTAGCCACCTGCCACGGGTGCCATTATAACTCAAGCGAGTTGATTATATGGCTAAGAGAAACAATTTAAGACTACTGCATCAAGGGAAAATCTGCAATTTGTTAAGACCCTTTGACGTAACCAGTGTATGCTTTGCAACTCCAACAGACACCTCCCTCTACAATTTTGGTCTGGACCAAGCAGGGAAGATGGGATCACATTCTGAATCCAGCAATGTGTATGCAACCAACGGACAATTAAACCAAGTAGTAAAAAGCAGATGACGGGAAAACGTGGAACCAAGGCTTACAGTGTATCAAGAAATGTCCTTACACTTAAAAAATTATAATGCACTCCAAAATCCATTTGTTCAGGCAATCCATGTACAACAGAAGGCACTGTTATCCATACGAATCTATCAATTCTGCACAGCAAACACCTGAGAAGTGCAACTCAATTAGATGCAGCCTGGCCCCTCCCAGTCATTCAGGTTCCTTGAGGACAAATGTTTCCTTTCAGTCCATCAAATTATAAAAACACCACAAGAATTTGTACATTACAGTAGCTGGTTAGAAAGAGCATTCTGGTGGGGGAAGCACACTGCTATTTTCCAGAAAACCTTCAGCAGCATTAAATTACCCTCCCCTATCACTCAGAAGTCATGATGATTTCAAGAAAATGTAATGATGAGACCCTTCCCATTGATCTTTGTAGATGATCCTTCAGTTGCCACCAGGAGTACTTCCAGCAAAGTTAAATGCTGTGATAAGTCCTTTGTTGTCAAATGTGTAGCCACTTTGTTGTTCTATTGTCTTAGTCTCTAGAATGCAAAGAAGGGAAAGGCTATGAAAAATAGTCTGTAGAGAACGGTTTTACCAGAGACAATACAGCTCAGTTAAGAATGCAAAGTTGTGGCAAAAACTCTGGGGTTGAATCAAAATTTCATTCCTATATCAGCAACAGTAATAAATTACACTCAGAGTTTCTCTAAATGCATGAACGCAGACACCTCTATAACAGAGCTGAGAAATTAATCCTCTACAGTGTCAGTCTATGTTACACTATTCTGCATGCTTTTTGATTAAATCTGAATTTATTTTCTACGATGCAACCTTTCTAGATACCTGAAACCTTACACTGACTGTGAAGGCCATGTTAGTGGTTAAAAAGTTACAAAACTGTTAAGCACATAACAACCTATAGTAATCTTCAGCAAATGCCTGGCTGATAGCTAGATACTGCCTTAATTTGCTCTTCATTTCAAATGTCAGATTGTGAAAACCTAGTTTGTGCCATGTTCAAACAGCAGCACGTGTCAATGAGAAGACAATTAATGAGAAGCCAACAGTAATCTCTCTGAATAACACACACTTCCAGGCAAAAGGTAATATAAGTCCAATATCCTACTTAGGCTTCTCAGGAAATGTTAAATAGCAGAGAAATTTATTCTCTCTGTTGTTACAGATTAGATGCACTTCCAACGTCCCTGCAACAGATAAAACGGCCCCAGAGAAGTGACTCACCTGCAGCATTTCGCCGGTGTTCTGCTAATGTATAGATTTCCTGCAGTTGTTTCTTCTGATCCTCACTCAAGGGTGCTGTCAGCGAGTGGTACCAGGCTGCATCTCGGCTCTGCACCGCTGTCAGAACGGGAATGGGTAAAAAGTGATTATCAGGTTATACTGCAAGTTAGTGTCAGAAGAACAAAATGAAACACACGGAATCCCTGATTGGTTTTAAAACGGAATTTGCTCTGCAAAACAGGTTCAGTAATTCTGACAGTTTTCTTAGCTCAGAATCCCCACTGTAATAGAGGCAATCCATTTTGAGGACCTTAATTACATCCTCTGCTTTCTAAAACAGAAAGTTATCCATGTGGCCAATATTCATGGACAATGATGAAGTGAATCTTTTAATTTAAAATTTACATCAAAACTAAAAGCAACAGGATTAGTCAAACAGGAAAGGGAGAAAATAATTTCTCCATTATGATTTTAACATCTAGAAAGTGACAAATATTCCTATATATAGGAGTCCCTCTAGTGACCGAGTCCCACTTATTCAGGTTGTGATGGAACAGTTCTGAAAGAAACATGAAGAGAATTATCTCTGGCTGTACTTTGTATCACTTCTTTTTTGCAGTACTTGTATATCAAAAAAATCTTAGGACTAACATTAGAAAGCAAGATCGCATTTTCCAGTCTCATTAACCAAATTATTACTCATAACAAAGAAAAGGGTTTTTCTCAGTGATGACCATAAACTTCTTCACTATTTTATCACGTTGTATCATTCTGCCAACTAGCAAACATATACCTAAAAGTGCTTGTGTAAAAAACTGGTATTCATCAACACCATTCTCAAGGTCAAGAGGTGTGCTGAACCCTTCAAGAGCAGTCTCTTCCAATGCATCTTCATCCCAGTCATCATCATCATCATCATCTTCATCCTCTTCCTCTCCACCTCCACCACCACCACCTCCTCCTCCTCCACCATGGTTTTCTTGCATTGCCTGGCTCACTTCATTTGTCTCCTCCTCATCACTCGGTATCTCTTCTGCAAAAGCATTGATGTGTTTTGTAAAACAAAGTTTAGCAAGCGTAAGGAAATGATGACTTATGAATGAAGAACAATTTATAAATCATGGGTTTGGCTGGAAAGGGGACCCTCTGTTAATACCCTTCCGCCAAAATCTTGGAAGAATTGGGAAAATGAAGCTGTTAAATGTTTCCTACACTCAAGATCAGATAAAACTTTTGTTTCTAAGCACACCTGGGGAATGTGAAACTGGCATCATTTTTCTTCTTTCATTTATGCAGTCATTGTGCAATTAGAGGATCCAGAATTTCTGAGGAAATCTGTCTTTGTCAAAGTGTTCCATCACTGTGCTTTTTAAATTACAAACAAACAGAGACTTGCATAGACTTCACAAACTGACACAAAACAAAGAGAAAACCAGATGTAGACCAAATGACTGCCTGCTATTCTTCAGAGCGCTCCTTTATTTGAAACTTAAAACAGCTTCTTTCGCTTAGCTTTACCTTCCATTCCCCTTGTGAAACAACTATTACATTCTGAATTAAATGCAACTCCAACATGCAACTCTCAACACTGCCATTTCTTGCTTAAGAAAAAATATTTCTGACTTATGATCAAGATAAAAACGTCCCCTCCAATGCCAACCCTTCAGCTCTGCCTGTGTTAACAGTTTAGAAAGAATGATGATGACTATATCTGCAACAAGCAGAGGCACTGAATCACAGGACAGAGATTTGAAAATTACTGTGCTGTTTCCATACTGTATTTCTATGTATTGAGAATAATCCTGTGATTCCATTACAGAACAATCATGGGTGGAATTTGAGTGGATTACATAATGTGCTTACATCCAATCTAATTTTCAGATCTCAAACCATCTATCTCCTGTTTCAGGTCAAATACAGTCACACATATCTGCCTGCAATGCTGTGTAAAATTCACTCCCCACAGTTCCCTCCACAAGGTATTCTTTGATGTTTTTTCTCTTCTGGCAGACACAGCTATAAGAGGTCTGTCTGCTCCAGGAACCTCAGCTGTCTCAAGTCCCACTTTATGAATCACTTTCCATTTGGACAAAGACGACTTGCTAGGATTTCCTTCAATTCCACCAGAATAGGTCTTTCAAATAGTTGGGTACTAGAAACAGCTTCTTTCCAGGAATTGAGAACGTAACTACTGCGTCCCTGGCAAACTCCTGCTGCCTATGTGAGAAGATGGAGCATATTCACAACCCAGAAGAGCAGACTTGCAAGTTTTGTTGTTACTCTTAGACCAATACTGCCCTTTCACAAAGTGTGAGCTGTTACACATTGAAACGTTTCGATTACATTTTGGGAGGAAAAATCAATTCCTAAGATGATCTTTCAAGTACCCAGTAAGCCCAGCTATTTTCAGCAGACTAATGAGTCTTAAAAATGAACTGCAATTTCTTACCCCCTTTAAATTAAATCCAGACAAAATCCACAATGTGAAAAGGGGAGATTTTACCATTATCTTCTGCAACGTGTTTTTCATCTTTAGCATGATCCTCGTGTTCTGTGAGTTCTCGTGACGCGCAAACTTGTTTTAAGCCCAGGAAGAGGAGGAGGATTGAAGGGACAATCTGGGCAGCCACAGCATCCACTGCAGGCGGTCGGTTCTGCAATTCCATTAGGATGCTCAGTCCTATTATACACATCTTTCTGTCGTGGAGTCTGAAACAACACATGCTCATTAGACAAAAAGCAGATTTTCATTGCAAGAATATGTAGAGAACATTAAAGTCCTGGTGCTTGACATGGCAGAAGACAGAGACATCATCACAGAGACAAGTTCAAAGTCTACGTTTGACGCTCCTCTGTTCTGAATGCAAGTTCCCCACTGGAAAGTACTTGTCCGACTAGAACTAAATACCTTTCAATCACTGGCCAAATCCCTGGAACAACTGTTTCTGATTACCAAAAGCAAAGTTTGTAATGCTAAATAATATTGTTTAATAATTATGTTGCATATCCTCTCTTTAATAAAGCATTTGATACAGATTATCATCATTAAATAGGATGGAAAATTAATTTGCCTTGGCTTAAACAGCAGTAGTGTTGCAGGGATTGAAATTAGCAAAAAGACTATTAGTGAAGAGTAATGATAAGCAGGAACGGACTCAATTGCAGGGTGCTTTTATGGAGTGCCACAGGGCTAGCTGTATTTAAGAGTCCATGGGAATGGCTGTATTATACATCCAATTTCTGACACTAACTTGAGATACATTGCTAACTCCAGTGAAAGCAGGGAAATAATTTTACCATAAGAGGAATAATTGGCAGTACATTCAAACAGGGAACTTGCAAATGAGCAGCCCTCCAGTAAAACAAACAAATGATAGATAATTGAAGGGAAAGATAATAATGAAATTAGTAGCAGAAAGATTTTTATCTGACCATATCCAGGAAACTAGGTAAGAGCCTAGGCTCTTGAAAATAAGACTTGATTTTCACTTCCAGAAATAGAAGTTATTTGCAAACAAGACAGGGAAAAACTCTCTAACTGCCTCTGCAGATACTCTTTGGTTCTCCTTTACTGGAAATGCCAGCAGTATTCAACTCTTCTCTAACATTATGGTATTTTTGGTGCTGGCAGCTGCTGTGCAAGCCTTCTGCAGCACAAGTAGCTCCAGCAAGAAGTTTCAGCAAGACCTATGGAAATCAAGCAAACCTCCAGAGCTGGCAGGAAATGGCCATCCTCCAGACTCTCAGTAGATACTTCCATTTCTGAATCAGTTTTACTTTGGAACAAAGAGGATACAAGCTGAGAGAGAAGAAACTAACAAGATGTGCACCACAGACTGCAATAAAGATTACAGGGGAAGAGCCAGCTTAGTCCACCACTTTAAAAATTGCTACAGAAATACAGTTTTCGAAGCGCTGACAAAGATTACCAAAGGTTACCCAAGATCCCATCTAACATGCCACTGAACTATAATATTCTTTAAGTAATACAGGTGATCATGTATTAAGGCTTTCTGAACTTTACATGTGCTTAAACAAGGCTGGGCATCTGGAGGGATTTCATTACACCCCCCAAGTTGCTAGTCCTGTTAGAGCTTAGTGAAGTGATTCCATTCTCAGAGTAGCTGACAATAGTAATAAATTATATATGACCATGCATAACATTATGATCACAGAAAGTTCTTCCAAGAAAAACAAAGTCAACTAGCAGATCAAATGGCACGCTTTGTCACGCTGGGTTTGACTGCTCCTTACACGTGTTGAAAAACGTACCGAAACTCAAGTAGGCGAAGAGCTTCATTCCATCTCTGCTAACTGCAATACTTTCTTTTCAGAAGGAATGGGGCACAAAAGAGGGCATATAAATCAACCAAGGAAACTGAGTCAGAGGAACAAGGTCTGCTTTCACAAAAAGAAATTAAACCCCTTACTCCTGTCAGTTTATCTATGTTGAAAACAAGTTCATCACCATTTGCTCTCATGCCAACACTGTGAAGACTGAAATCCAAGCTAAAGATGATGCTCTCTATGAAGGAAGCATAGCTTTCTGGGAGAGTTAGCCTTACTGCAAGTACAAAAGGGAAGAACCCTCCTTACCTCCTCTCTCTGCCTGCACCTTCATCCAAGTTTGACCAAAGCTTTGTAATCTATGCACAAGACTTCTGCTCTGCATCTTGACACTGGGAAGCCATGAACTTTCATCAAGCCCTACATCTATCATGAAGGAATTTCAGTGTACAGGCACCAGAGTAGATGATGACACTTAGGCACTACTTTTGAAAAAGCTCCCGTTACACAACGCCAATTGCAATACACAACATAGTAAAAAAATCTAAGAATCTCAGTAATTACTGGCTTAGCTTCATGCTAAATTATCTTTTCTGGACAGCAAATGAAAGTGCAGGAATCAAGCACTGCTGTTTAAAAAGGAGTCATCATTAGGAAGCAGCCCAAATGGCCAAGAAAGACAGCATATTTGTCATGATCCATTTTCAAGCTTCTAAACAGAGAAATTGTAAGAATGAACACGTCTTCAGAATATACATGTTATTGGAAGGCCCAGCAGGACAGCAGAAATCCAGGCATCAAGCCATCTTTAGTGAACCTGAGCCAGAAAGAGACTTGTTTTTTCCACCTGCCAGCAGTGATAAACAGGACAGGCATCTGCCTTGCCCAAACTTCAGCATTCTACTACGCTCCAGCTGTGTCAGGTACCCACAGAACTGAATAAGCAAAACAGCATTTCATGTCATTTACATGTTTCTGTAATGGCAAAGAATGGTTTCAGGACCGTTCCTTTGCTATCAAAAGCCTCATTATTTCAGCACCCTTCCATCTGCATGAGGGAGCCTGGATACTATTCTCCTCAGGGCTTTGTGCTTTGAGATCCATACTGTTTTGCTCAGCAGCACACAATAGTCCTCCCTAACAATCAGGGACTCTGCTTGCTCCCTCAATGGGTGTATCAAGCCTGGAGCACTGAACATGCAACACATGGCAGTGCAATGCACAACTCCTAGGCAAGTCTATTTTTAACAAGCTGTGTGTGGTCTTCATAATCTGCAGGACCTTTTCTTGGTAATACACTTCCTTCCAACACAGGACAAACAGATCTAAGAATCTGTTGTATTTTAAACCAAGCTGAAAGGATTTCAAAAGGAAATCACTAAGCCTTTCCTTTACTGGTTTGCTGTGCTCCTTTATGTGAGGATCAAGTTCCTTTCTACTACATCAATCCAGTTCCTGGATAAACTCCTAATGATTAGCCAATTCCTTCTAGTTGCAAAATTGGAACAAACCCTGTTTTCCTGTATAAGATTGGTATTTTTATATACAACTCCAAGAAAACTAGGATTTCTAACTATTTAAACTCCTGTCAAACAAATCTCCCTATTCAGCTTCTAAAAAAAAAAAAAAGTCACTTGTTTAGGCTTTTTTTTGAGCAAGTTAGATTTTCCTTTCACCCCAGTTTCTACAGAAGAATTTTTAGTATAAGAGTAAGTGTAAGTCAAGCAGAAGTCTCACCTAAATTTCAGGCTGTCAGGGGTAACGGTGGAAAGCAGTAAGGAAGAAATGTTTCTACAAATGACTTTTCAGTCCCTGGCCCTTACTCAATTTTAAGTTACTGCAGAAAGTATTTAGAAATAAATAAATACAATGTACTGTGGTATATGGACATCGTGAGCACACATCCACAGATGTGTAACATCCACAATGACATAGTGGATTTATGCAGTTTTACAATGAGTTCTGAGCTCTCCTTGCCTGGATCATTTCTAACATTCCAATTTTCCAATCAGTTTTAAATACTTTCATCTTTTCAACATGGAAGTACAGTTACTTATCTTACTGCAACTGCTTCCAGCCTGACAGCATGTAGACAGGCACAATCCAACTGCTGGCAGAGCAAGATCTATGGGTTCTAGGACTTCACAGGAGCATAAGAAGGACAGAGGAGTGTGAGATTTAGATGGACAAAGCATCTTGAAGAGCCACTGTTATCAGTAAGTCACAGATTTCCTGCAAGGCTGACAAAGACATGGCAGTAACATTGACCTGGTCCTTCACACCTGGAGGTGGATCTACTGTGATCTTCTCCAGTTCTTTAGGACCTGTGAGTCTTCCCACTGATTTGAATTTAAGCCTAAAACTGCCTCTTGCTGGAAAGCAACTCAACTGTAAACTGAAGGAGCAGTGAATGATGGCTGGTGAGAAAAAAGACTGCACAAATCAGGGTGCCCACTGCTGTCTTCACTGAGGAAGACATGAAATCTGCAGGGGTGGACCCAAGGAAGGATTTCAGGAAAGCCAGATTTTATTGGCATTTCTGTCTTTTTCTGTACAGTTAGGTCTCGGAATATCTGGCTGTTGTTCAGATGATGACCCTTACTACCCCTACTGAAACAAATGGTCTTCTAGAAGCAGTGCTGTCCTGAGGGAAAGGGAGGAAGTCCCTTACACCACATCACAGTGCCTGCCAAGCAGTACTACAGCAAAAGTGCTACACCTCGAAGCCACATACTGAGGAGACACCACTGAAGGAAGAGTGATTTTTAGATTTAAGCAATATTACAGATATTTATTTCACTGCTGGTAGCAGCAGATCAAAGAGATACATTTTTAATCTGCTGCCGTTCAAGTGCAGAGTCTGAGCAGAATGTAGCATCATGATCTCCATGTTTCATTTTCATAGGCTTTGTCAACTTTTTTCCCAGCTCTGAAGAATTTAGTTGAACAGCAGTTCCAGTAGCTGACACTTTTTGAAAAGCAACACAAAAGACCTGAAAGTTAAGCTGTAGCTCACAGGAGTACTTGAGGTTGGAGCCTAGTCAGATCTGCAGCATTTTTCCCCTCTGGACCTGACTGGTTCCTCACTGAATGCTCTAGGATGAACTGTTTAAGGCTATAAATCTCTTTCATTTTTTATTTCTTTTAAAAAAGGAATGACAAGTTTACCACCTATAGAGAATATCTTCTTTCATGTCTCTGTATGTGTTCAACATTTGATATGCAGCAGGAAAAATGACGGCACAAAGAACTGAATCTCAAGAACTCTGCTTCAGCCATAAAAAAAAAAAAAAAGGGTACATGGAAATCCTAAGAAGTCTTGCTCTTTTCTGAAGTCAGTAGACATAAAAACAGTTTAGTAATTAACAGTAATATTACCACAAGGTGCGGGAGAGGTAGACTTAAAGGTGCCCTTTTTCAGCCACTGGCACTCCAAAAGAAAGGAGGGACATTGGGTCCTTTATGCTTTCTTTGTGACCAACTCAAGTAATCCCTCTAATTGCTAAGATGCCTATTTATGTTAAGAAACAGGGCATACTGCAGGCATTTTGTATACACAGCAGGTACAAGAAGTCGGAATGCTTGTCATAGCATGAACTGCCCAGTTTTGTTATAACGAGTAAGAGATATTTTTTTCCCCCGCTTATTATCTGTTTAAATTAGTACTTTTAATTTTATTTTTCTTCAAGGAGAGACTGCTATGGTAATTCATTCAAATACAGACATGAATAGGGAATCTGCACAATACCTGCATACAGACAATTTCTCTGGTATCTCCAAGTGGTTTTCGTTCTAGTAAAACAGAATTAACGTGCAGACCTGAAATAAGGTAGTCTGTGCTGCAAACTACGGCGCTTTCATCCTCATCCCACTAAACCGTGCACTTCGTACAGAGGAGGGAGGAAAACAATTTTTACTGTGTACATTTGGTGTTTTAAAAATAGTACAAAGGACATGCTGAGAGCAAAACCTGCATATACCAGTTGGTCACTGATGGGCTGGGAGTCACTTACTACAGTTATGAAAAAGGTAATACAGTGCTATAATGCACCATACAGTTCTAAATTCAAGATGGACACTGAAGCAATAATGCAGCATATAATTCTGTTCAAGAAAGGTAAACTCAAATAAGAATTGGTATGGAGGAAAGCTATTTGGATGACTGGAGAGTGGAGAAACCATCTTATAAGAAGCCCCCCAGAAACTTGTTTAGAATTGGAAAGGCAAGACTTCACCAACAAAAAACAGGTAGGAGAAGAATGACAATCTGTAATAAGGTCTGCACCTATGGGCCACGGGATGCCCGTGTTGACCCATGCTCATTCATGGCATGGCTCCTGGCATGCTGACACTTCACTTCCTTGGCATAGACTACGCACAGAGAAGACATGTTCTAAACCTATCCGTAACCTGCCATCAGCTGTCAACCTCCAACAACAAAACATAATTCATAGCAGGAAGGTGAGACAGAGCTGTTAAATACATCTGGCTGTCTGCTCTGCCCTTAAGTGGATTTGAATCTCACAGTCAGTCGCCACATTTCCACTGAAAGGGAAGCACTAACCATCGAGCACTGGACTTCACATCTGCCCAGCATCAAGTGCATGCTTAGCTATGTGATGACAGGCTTTATCCACCTTCATTTACTTTACAAATGTTCAGCTTCTGCCCAAGTGCACACTAATGCAGCGTACACACATGTTCAAGGGAGGCTGGAATGGAGTTTAAGCTCAGGAATATGCTAAACAGTCAGTAAGTACATCAGTGGCATAATAAGAAATATGCAAAGTTGATCATGAACAACTCGCAGGGATTAAAGTCAGTGTGTGGGATTCATTGGACAGAATAATGGGGTTTTTAACATTAAATGGATCCATTAAAAATACTTTTAAAAATATAAAGCAGAAAATACGTATACCCTGTGTTTCAGAAAAAAATGTTAACATCTAACTGGTCAGGTCTCAATATTACCCTCAATGCATGCTGGACCATCTCCTGGAGAGGCAGATAACTTGTAATTAAGGACCTTTCATTCTGAAATATGATAATCTATGGTACCCTTGTATCCTCACAACACAGAAAATGCAGCATGTAGCTCAAGAGACGGAGAAAAGTTACAAGGATATTGGTCACCTTTACGGGCATCACAGCAATTAGACCTGCTGTGGACTACTGTTATTTAGACTGACCAAGGAATGAGAACTCTTTCATCACCAAGACTAGGGATACAAACAGAAGGGAACAAAAAAGACCAAAACCATAAACTTTTAAAAGAAAAAGCCACAATACTTGCCCGAGAAAACAGTCCGTGTCATTCATCCACTGGTTTATGAACTGCGCAGTGATGGGCTCAGGATTGTGTGGAAATCTGATGTTCTCTAAGGTGTGCAGAAGTAGGTCAGGATTGTAGTAGAGTGCAGCTATGGCAACCTGAAGACACATGGTACGAAGCTCGCTTGTTTTAACTCCTCTAGTTAACCGCTCCAGAACAGCCTCCACAAAGAGTGGAATACACTGGGCATGTAAGTATAAAGGAGGAAAAAAACCAACAGGCATTATACACGTTGCCAGATGATACAAATTTTAAAATACTTTTATCAGAATTGATCTCCAAAGTTAACTGAAGTCCAGGTATAACCTAGAAATGCATTCTATTTACTTCCTACTATAAAAGCATTTTAAGCCTCTGATTACATGCTTATAAATCTTCCCGAAACCAGCTGTTCTCTGAGCTAAAAACTGCCAGTGTTATTCTCAGCACAGAGGAGAATATTTGGGGCCATTTGGTGAAATTTGTTCCAGTGCATATAAAAGGTTTAGAAAAGAACTTAGACATTCTCATCTTTGAATAAAGATACTCAATGATTTCAAAACTAACAGACATTAAAAATGAAATTACCTAAATCTGAAAGACAAAGAAAAGTTTTTCCTAATAAATGTAAAGGGATGTTAAATTTCTTACAAAAGTTTGAAATGAGTTATTCAGATGAAAGCAAGTATGCATAAATTTCAACACAATGAAATAAACATCTATGTATATTTCCATGTGCAGGTTTATCCTTTATAATTATTTGGGAAGCATTGTGAATGTTCTAGTTTAAGAGTTTCAGTTCAGTGTGCAGCCATTTTAATTCACAGAGTTGTGGAGCTCAATTAAGCTCTCCACCATGTCCTTATTTCAGTGCAAATGCATACAATTCGCTTTAATCCCTTCCAGATTTCTTTAAACAAAATAAAATTTTTCAGGGAACATTTTTATCTTCAATTCCTTCAGATTTACATTAGTAAAGTTATATTGCTTTCAGTTAAATTAACTGAAAATTTATCACTGAAGTCCATGGATTGTACTGTGGCAACATCAAACATGATATGTTAAAGTAATTTAAACTGGAGTGCTATGTAAAACATAAGACCATAAGAATTTAGTCCTTAACAGAAAAAAGACTGTCAAAGTGTATTTTAAGAAACTTTGGAAAATTGTGATAAAGTTTTTCCCAGCAATCACAATCCAGCCCACTAAAAATTCTTCATTCCCAGAAGCACTGAGCAGTTCAAAATATTAGAGAGAACCAAGTGCATATTGCTTGGAGAAGCAGCTTCAGTAGTTGCATATGTATAATTAACTTCTCAGCCACAGTTTTAACAACGTGTGTTTTGCATCAAAAGGGAAATCCTATTAGCAGAAAGCAAAAAAAGACAATCCTGCACATCGTACGATATTCTTACCATTCAGTCTATATTCACATTCCAGTCATGCCCACTAATGTCAAAAAAAACCCCAACTCCCAAACTTATAAACTCTCCTGAGCTCATTTACTTCTTTCTGTATTTCTCTCCATTCCTACCCTTTACATTTCCCTCAAATTCTCTAATTCCAACCGTGATTCGTAGGAATCATATACTTATCGTTGGGAACCAGTAAAAGAGAAAACCCGTTCCAAATATATCACCTGGTCAATACCACGTCCTTTGCATTGAAGAACAATTACTTCTAGGAGTTTGGCTGCATGGCACTCCGCATCTTCTCCTGCATCTCCTGTTAATACCTAACAAGAATGACAATGTAGTTTATCAGCACTAATCACCGACAACTTTGAAAGCAAGTGCCTGCATACATCAAAAAACCTCTACCTGGCATATACGTACCTATTAATGGTATATTTTGTGAGGAATTAAGACACGTTAGAAAATGTTCTGTGCAGAACATAAACAAGAATAAGTGTCTAAAGATTAATTTAAAAATTTAGAAAAAATTTCTATCATTCTTTATGACTATTAGTATTCTTCATATGCCACCGCTTTCCCTTTTTCAAAGGAAATGTTAGGTATAAGAATCATTGATGTTTTCCACATTCTGTTTCCATTTTTTTACTTCAGTTCTAACAGACACTGGCAGAATAACAGCCTGGCAAAGTGAAGTTCTGTCTCTGGGCTAGTTTCTGATTAAAAACAGATGTATGCAATTACTCTAAGTACATGCACCTATATGTGAAAATGACTGCTTCTCAGTACGTTTCAACCCTATAGTCAGCGTCAATCAAACCCGACAAAGCAGCAGAATTCTCAAACACATTCAATCTCTACAAGTTTCTCAAAAATAAGCAGGTAGCTGGATGCCTAAAACTCTACAATGCCCTAAATCAGAGAAAGGCTGCAGCGTGATCTCATACTTTATTATACATGAGAGAATCAGCATAAAAGAGAAACATTATAAATGTAGGAAGAGCTTCAAATGGGTTCGCACCTTAGCTGACAACTAGAGAATCCAATTGCAAGAGACATAACCCAAGGAAATCAGGCTTCATTAATTCCTCTACTTACCAAAATAGCTGTTCAAAGAAGAGAGTCAAGACGAACAACAACTTTCTCCCACACAAATTTATGCATGTAATTTTTTAAAAAGCATGTCACTTTAAAAAAGCGTGAAGGTGCTATGTGTACTCAGAACTGAGCTGATACCAAGTTTCATTACGATCTGAAATAACTGGCCACCACCTGGCACGTTCAGGTCACTCCGCTGATCGGACTGTTAAGTACCAATGATAAGCGCAACAGTAGGAATCAGAAGCCTTACCTTTTTACACATAGCATAAATGATTTCTAAGTGCTTTGGGTTAGACAGTAAAGTATCAGTGTCAATGGTCACATAATTGTGCAAGAGAGGCATCATATCTGCAGAACAGAGAGAGCAAAAGAGAAAAAAAATTACAAATTAATCCATGCAGGTGCTAACCAGTGAGGCTGCAGTCCTCTAATGGGATTCATTAGCTTAGAATCTTGGATATGGTTGGAAATTCAAACTCTGCAAAAGTCTATTCTAGCAAAATTCTTCATAAAGTGCACCATGCAGGGTGCATTCTCAGAAGAGGAAATAGGATAGGACTACATTTTAATTAATTAATTTGTATTTTCAGATTAACTTTGTGTATTTCAGCTTTCTTTGAGTTCAGGACCTCCTACAATAACTGATCACACTGACAGATTTGAACATGCTTCTTCTACTTAAATATGCTCCTATTACACTCCCACACTAAACAGACGGTCAAAGCATGACTCAAATACATGATCATTTTAAACCAAGCCACTAAATGGAAGCGACCCTTATTAAGGTGGCTTTTAGTGATGAATTCCCAAACAGTGGAAACTTCAACAGAATCAAATAGAAGTGATGATACCTGCAAAGTACTCAAAGCAATCCTGCTGGAACACCTCATATAGAACACCTAAAAGCTGCCACATTTGAGGTGAAATCATCTGGCATGTCAAGCTGTAGGCCAAGGAGAGAATTTCTTCATAAAACTCTGGAAAGGAGAAACAATTTGAAGTAGAGTGCTTTAAAAAAATAAATTCAGCCTGCGAATACCTTGAAATCTGAAACTGAGCCCTGACTCATATAACAGTAGTAGTAACTAAATCAATATGTAGAAAAATAATACAAAGTGGAAAAGATTCTTTTAGATAGGCCTTATGTTGGCTACAGTTAGCACAGTTTTTCATCATAAATACAGACCAGAAAAGTATAGTACCAGCACATCAAACACATTGCTTCTAAACAATTTACTGAATTATTTTCTCAACCTTTGTTTATTCTTAAGGGCCTTATCACAAAACTGTGTAGCTCTTTAGTGCACAGTGCTGATAAAGCAGCAATTTAATTGCAGACCATGTCCATAAAATACTAATGCAATTGCAGAAGTTGTCCTTTAACACAGCTAGCTAGAACTATAATCAGAACTGCACCTTCTGCTTTTGAGTCTGACCTCCAAAACACCATAACCAGCCTGACTAATGCACAAGAAGAAATCAGAAGAAACAAATCATAACTGAAAATTAACATTTTCTTTTCTTTAAAGAAGCACTCACACAAAAGACGAAGTTCTGTTCAGGAAGATAGTTTTGTTTACAATAATTAATTTAAGATTTTTTCATGTAAAAACATGTCATGTTTTTTTAAAAGTTATCTCTAAAACATACCTATAACGTGTTTCTGCAAAACGAGGCCAATGATCTGTAAACAAATGCTCTCAAGCTGTTGAGTTATCTGAAATAAAAACATAAAGCAGTTTATTTAAAAACTTAGGAATACAGTAATTTAATCAATGTATTTGTCTAATGCAGTTTGAGAAGTTCTTCAAAGCAAAATGGCTTTTATCACTTTGTAGACGCTGCATTAATGACCACAACATTATGAAATATGGTCTCACCTATTTAAGTACTCAAACTTTCAATAAACAGCATTGCTTTAAAACTGGTCACTTACGGCATTTTTCTTTATTTTAAATAAAATTTTATTTTATGGTTACTTTACAGATCCTATCAAATACCGTATCTGTTGTCCTGGCTGAATATAAAATAACACTGTACTCAAAGTTTTTGAGATAAAGCCTCTGTCCAAAATCTTGGAAGTAGAATGGGTTAAAAGGAAGGAAGAGATGCTTTTGCCTACGGTCTATGGAGAACTTCCCAAACTAGGTTCAGCAAGAAGAACACGTGCAGAACGTAGGAGAACACAACAGTGTTGAAGTCAGGATTCAGCCTGGCCATGTTGGACAGAGAGACTACATTTATGGATTAAACTAAATTACAAGGAGAACTATATGGCCACATTATAAGACTAATTAAAACCAGCAAATACAGACATTTTATGTTATTACAGACATAATCTTGCAGGATGTCTGGCCTTCTGGGCTTGTTCTAGCAAAGGGATTAAGTATGTGATCACAGATTTGTTCACTTACCTTCAGACACTTGACTCAAAAGTCATCATCTCCTAAAATCTCTCCATACTTAATGGTAGGTGAAAGGGAAAAGAATTTCTAAGGAGTTTTCAGCCTCATGTATCATTTCTGTAGCATTTATACCACTTCTAAAATGATTTAAGATCCTGAGACGAAGAGCACTGCACTGCACAATATTGTAGTTTGTGCTTCACACAACAGAAAAACAAGCTGCTAAGTTTATTCCAAAAATATCTCAACCCCAAAGGTTTTCCTAGGCTAGAACCTGAAGATCCACTTCCTGATGCTCAGCTTAGCTACCAGATTTCATTTTAGCTTTCAACAGATGCAAGGGGTTCTTGCAAATGAGAGAAAGATGGTTTGAAATCCAAAGGAACACAATGGTTTTACAAGAAAATAATTAGTATTTTAATTAATGTATTTTTAAGTTATAAGCTTCATAAAAAGATCTCACACTTGAAATGGAACATTCTCATTGTGAATCAAGGAAGCAAAAAAATCTAGGAGAAAGCACTTTTATGCCAGCTGAGCTTAAAGTTACTGACTGACTTTGCCCCTCTGGTCAGTCACCAACCTCCTTCCTACCTCAGTCAGCCCAGGTGGTATGAGCAGAAAGAATCTCTTTCTTCTCTGAATATGTGAAATGTAGACTTAGATGACACCACAACTGGGAGACCAATTCCTAAAAATTTTATCCAAGAAATTGCTGGGTAAGCAACAAAATGATTCACTATTGTAAAAAAAAAATTAGCCTTACGCAAAATATTTCTCTTTAAAATGTATTTTAACAGTCTGTACTATGATTACCTGATCCAGTGTTTACCAGAATAAGGGCTAAGGTTTTTACCCTGAAGACATAAATTCCCCTCAAAGTTGAGAGCTAAAAAATTAAGAAATGACAAAAGTAAACTGGGCTTAAATTCAAATTCGTCAAGAGATCACTTGGTGCTAATTCATCATCCTGCTATGGTAAATGCACGTTCATGCCAACTCAGGTGATGTAACACACACAGAAGTGCCTGTTGTCATGAATGAAAGACATGAGGGAACAGCAGGAGAAAACACGTATGAAAGAAAATCTCACCTCCTTGTGATCTTCCACAACTGTCAGGATAGTGTCAATCGTGTGCAAGATGCCCATGGCCATAACTGTTTTGTCCTCTACTTCCTCATATTCCTCACTCTGAAGTACTTTACCAAATATTTCAGCCTATGAAAAACAACAACTTGACATTCAAGAGCAAACTCACATTTCTAATTTGTCATGCGTAACCAAGACAGCTAATGCAACAGCAGCAACACCTTATCTGTAAGAGCTGTCAGCGTTGAAAAATATGGTCCTTGTTTTTGAAAGGGGAATATAGAAAATTAAGAACTACTGGGTTTTTTGAGAAGTCTGGCTATGTTACATCATTTGAAATGTTATATAGTAAAAGCTTGGCTCATTAAAACCAATGACAAAATTGAGTAGCTTTAAAACACCTACAGGTTTTAAAGATGCTTCATACAGAAAAAAAGAATATTGTGACTACTATCGGTGGACCTTTGTAACGATTACTTTCAACAGTGTGTACTTCAAACATAGCTCATTAAATGTCTACTGATCTAGGCACATGCTTCTGACTAGACTGTTACTTTACTACAGTCTCTTACCAGATGTTGAGTCATGTCAACAGCGATGGTAGCTACTTCCTGACTGTACTCACAGATCATCTTCTGGATTACATTAGTAAGATCATCGTTTTCCGTTTCTCTAACAATGTGCAGGAGCTCCTGCATAACTGGCCTTACATAAGGCTTCACATATTCCTTGGCTAAAAAAACAATTGAAATTAGGTGAAATCAACTATCCATAAACACAATTACACAGTATGTCAAAACTACTAGGTAAGTGACTACTCTTGAACAAAGTAATTTTTTTAAGTTTAATTCACTAAAAAAAAACCCAAAAACCAAAAAGGAAACCAAACCAAAAAACCCCAAGAAACCTACCCAATGCACTTTTACAGCTCATAACTAGTAGACTAACAAACTAAATAAAAGGTACATTTACCAATTCAGTACTGAAACACCATCTATAACAAAAATCCACTGTTTTGGGGGAACACATGCCCTCATACCCAGGCAGTATTCATTCTTAAACACAGGCACTATTTCACTTCACTAAAGAAAAACAAAGACAGGTGTTATTTACTTTATTAAAAGAAATATGTTGACTCTAACTTCTTTTGTGCAGAGACCTGCCATAAAAACTTGAAGTCAGAATTCTGGGATGTAGACAGTAACTAATGAGCAAATGAAGCCGTCTAAACATGATGAAATGTTCCAAGATCTCTGTCTTTAAATGGTAGAAATGTTTAGATAAATCTGCACCAACCTCCTCACCTCATCTCTAAAAAAGAAGAAATAAAATCAGCCGATTTTAAAAATAAAACAAACTGACGAATCAGTGTATCATACCTTGCTCTTGGTTGCTTATTAACGTCTGAAGAGCTATGGCTGCTTCTACTTTGACGGGCATTTCCTTATCATCAATTAGGCTCTTCTTTGCCAACTCTACAGCGTTTCTTAAGTTTAGCTCATTGTGAAATTTCAAAGCACTGAATGAATGAAGTACCCAACAGGACTGCATGACAAAAAGAAATGAAAGCTAGCAACTACTGAAATTTTTAGCAATTTTTTAGGCGATTCAAAACCAGTGCTAAATATCTCTCTGTCTGCATGTATTGCTTTTTTTCTGTTTTGTTTCTTAATTATGGTGTATTCATACAGTAACATGTAACATAGTTTTTGCACTCAAGCAATTCTTTATTTTCCTTTCCCAAATTCTAATACATTCAGTATGGACATAATTGGCATTTGTAGTTTTGGTCCTTCTGGGGGAAAAAAAAATCAGAACAGAAATTAAAGAAAATTAACTGTTTGTTTATGACTGATATAGGCACATGGAAATTTTCTTTAAGCTATACTCAAACAGACTTTATCTACTCTGCAGAAATCCTACCTATTCTTCACAGCCATCCAACTGCTCTAGTTACTGACATCTGCTAACGAAAAATCGTCACAAAAGGGACACAACTACGGCTTAAATTCTCCAGTCTGATCAAAGAGGTAAACAATAATACAACACAGACTTGCCATCAATTCATTTCACTGGCAAATCATTTTTTAAATTGAAGTGCTGGAAAATCACTGCACAAGGTCATTATTTTACTGTATATTTGCTTTATTTCTTTCATTAACAGTTAGAATGAAATCAAACTGCAAAGGAAGGAATCATGGCAAATACTGAAACTGATATAACTAGTGAACTTACTCTAGCTCTGAGGTACCCGAGGTTAGACATGAACAATGGAAATACATGATTCTGTAACATCAGCTCCATTTGATCCTTGAAGACACTCTTCTGTTGGTGTAAATAAAAATTAGTTTTGGAGACCGTTCATTTCACATACTTCATTCTAGCCAGTAATCCATTTCAACTGTGAACCATGGAAACACAATGACTTGTCTACGTAATAAGGGTATTCTCTCACAAACATATCTGGACCTCGTACCGTGTACTGAACAAAACTCAGGAGCATAGCAAGTGCAAAGCCAGGTAAGTGAACGAACTGTATAGATAATATTCAACTCCACTTTACTCATTATGATACTGTAAACTGGAATTTTCATTTTCTTTAAGGCAATTGATTCCAGCTGATTTTTCTTAAAAATTAATGAGGATCAATAACCTAGTACCTCCACTCTACCTACAAAGGAGTACATACATAGCTGAAGATCAATATAAGCTTAGTATGAACCAGATCTGAGTTTCAAATGACCTACTGTTACTATAAGCATCAAAATGAATTATTTTACACACTACATTAATAACTCACATCTTTTTTCATGTTTATTAATGGACTAAGATAATTCCTTTGTGACAGAAATTTCCTTGGCTGGAGAAGGATGTTCATTGAAAATTATTCCTCCTTATTCTAACTTTGGCAAATCCCAAGATATTCACAGGAAGCCAGGACCACCAGCATGGAGACCTGGGACTTTCCTAACACCTATAGCCCCAGGATACTAGAAAAGATATATGCTGGGGACTGTGTTACCATCTAAAGGAATGATTCAGTGGCTAAGATAGGAAGAGGCTGAAAGGGGACATTCAATACAAAACATATCCTAGGTGATCACACTTCTGCTTCACTAATGCATACATCATTTTTTCCCACACAGATTCCCAAACATTCAGTGACGCAGATGAAGAAATGAGCAGAGAAAAAAAAAAACACAAAGAAGGGAAAAGAATCTTCCCTTGCGCACACAGGTCAGAGGTTTGCATGCACTAAACTGGAGACACAGTGGAGATCCAGGTGGTTTAGGTGGGGTCACTGCATCTGCGAGCTTCTTACAATCAATATCCAAGTCAGCTCACCAGCCAGAAAGCACTTACAAATTGAGTATTTTATGCAGAAACAATTCATGGGATTTTTCAATCTGCCAAATCCCAAACACAAGAAATTCAGAGCTGAGAAGAGTTGGCAGTGTTTGGGGATTATTACTCTTTTATAAATATATTATAACCTCATGTTTCAAGACTGAAAATTTCAAATAGAATCATGGAATGGTTTGGGTAGGAAGGGACCTCAAAGATCACTGACGTCCACGGACATCCTCCACTAGACCAGGTTGCCCAAAGCCCCACCCAGCCTGGCCTTGAACACTTCCAGGGATGGGGCCTCCACAGCTTCTCTGGGCAACCTGTTCCAGTGCCTCACCATCCTCACTGTACAAAAATTCTTCCTCACATCTAATCTAAATCTCCCCTCTTTCAGTTTAAAGCCATTACCCCTTGTCCTATCACTACATGCCCTTGTAAACAATCCCTCTCCAGCTTTCATAGGAGCATTATACTGGAATAAATTCTTTTTTTTTTTCCTCAGGACAGAGATAAATGGGTTTAGAAGCCACCAGTCAATACGAAAGGCTCCTCACAATACATACAATGTCCTCTTTCACTGCTATACTCCAGCAACAGGGAGGATATTTACAATGCAATGTAATCTACAAAAATTCTGCAGAAGTTACTGATGTTTCCGGATTGCAGATCAGATCATGGACTGGTATGTTGGTAAAAAGTAGATGTTAAATGTTGGTAAGGTGTGCCTTGTAACATGAAGACACATCCTGTATAGAGAGACATCATCATGTAAAATACATTACTTTAAAAAGGAAGCCTCCAGCACGAGGCCACCACTCTCAGGCTACAAGTGCTAACTTTTTGGCAGTTACTTTTGACATGGAGAGAAGGCATACTTTGGACTCCACCATCTACAAAAGCGAAAGGGAAACTGTAATCAAGATTACATTACAGAGCAACGGTGTGGATTAAATGTGTATTCAAATTCCAGAAAAATGCTCAGAATTCTGTAGATACTGTCTATAAAGAATGGAGGAAGGACGGAAGCTCTGTGCTCTTTCCAGTTATTTTCAAAACTCCCAACAGGCTGATGAAATAAGACTTAAAGCCACACACGGTAGACTAAGAAAGCTGGAAAGCTAGACAAAACATTCCTGCAACATGTTAAGTAAACATTTTTCTCGACCCAGAAAAAGCCCACAATAGTGCAGGCTGTTAGGGGGTTTGCTAAAGGATCATAGGCAATGTTATTGATGGAACGCATGTTTGCTTTTTTAACACCCTTCAATTTTACTAGTAAAGCAGGAGAGGACCAAGGGACTATTCTGTAGCAAACAAACAGAGCTTTGGAGAAACTTGAGAAGAAAAATCTGCCTATAAAATGGGGATATAAAAAACAGGAAAGAATTTTAATATTTTTAAAGAAAAACCTTCAGATTCTTACTGCACTGTGCAATCTTTCTACAGACTTGATAAATACGGCTAAGGGCTAGACTTTTTTATTGGAAATGGCAGCTGACAATAAGAATTACCAACCTTCTTCAAGTCTTTACCCACTTACCTTCAGTAAAATATCTGCTAGGGATCCTATAACATGCAAAGCTCCATCTTTTTTCCTTGGATCAATGTTTGGCTCTGTCAGAATCTGATAGCAATATGCCATCATTTTTGGTAATACCTATACAAGACAGAAAACACACAATCTCCTTTTGTTGAATTATTTTAATAGCATTGCTTAAGTTAAAAAAATTGTATGACATTTTTAAGTGGAAATTTTATCTTAGCCAAAGCAACTGTGAGGTACTATGTGTAGTGTCTTTCCACAGTTAAAATTTAGAAGATCCCTTTCTCAACTTTTCAGCCAAACTTGTCAAAATTAAATGAAGCTGCTTGAAATTTCACATCAGTAATAGTAAATAAGGTATTTTTGGCATTTTGAGGCAAATCAAAAAAGGCGATGAAAAGACAAGAGGCTCAAACCTCACCCATTTTTTTCCCTTCTGACTTGTCTCACACATACATAAATACAAACTTGTGTGTAACTGTATGTATGAACATACACATATTCAAGGACAGCTTGGACTGAAACCTCATAAACTTGTATGAATCTACTGATTTTGGCTAAAACTTCTGAAGTTGAGTAAACTTAGAAAGGTTTCTTGACAAAACCGATTGTTTAATGTCATTTCCACGCCCATTATGTGCTTTTCAGATATTGTGACACTTTTGACGGTCTCAGTACAAATTACAAAAATGAGGAGGTCAGCAGGCAAGGACTGTTTTGACAATAAAGAACTAAAAAGGTCATAGGCTATTCGACCTGACATAAAGATTATGGTCTCCTCTGAAAATCCATCTGGAAACAGAGCTCCATATTTATGGGATGTTAAAATGGTACCCAGAAAAAAGTTCAGTTTTAGCAAACTGACATATGCTTTCCAGGGCTTGGCCAGATACTTTCGCACAGATCACTGTAAGTATAGAAAGATCTACAGAAAAGTTTGGTCCTCATTTAAAGAGCAGCTGTATGAAATTGGTTTCGTTCTTGCTAATTTCATTGCTGTCAACAGGATTTTAAATAGCATCAGTGAAAATTAATAAGGATCAGGTTCACTTTTTCCCCTGCTACAGTTTGGGAAGCTTGGAACAGCAGTGACGGAGACTGTTTGTGAACTTGGGAAATACCAGTAGATCTATTCCAACTCAGTTCATATCCGGCAGGTTAATTTTAAAGCTGCATAAGGAATCCACTTATTTCTTTATTTATACATACACACATATTTTAATTCTCCCAAAACTGATAGCACTCATCAAGGAAAGTGTTTGACTATGTATTAGCAAGTAAGTTTTTCAAGACTCACTCCCTGTTGCATCTTCAAATTTAAGGGAAAATGAAATTATTAAGGAAACCTAAAATGATTAAAGAACACTAGTTCCATACCTCTTTCCTCTTCTTTGCAGCAGTATAAAGGAGATTCTGTGCTGCTGTTGTAGTGGATGCATAATCCTCAAATACATCTAAAAAATTAAAAAAAAAAAAATAGAAAAAGGAAGTATTTCCTTTTTGTGGGATATCACAAAATCAGGGTGAATATGTAACTTCAAAACTACTGACACCATTGTCTTTCTTCACTATAAAGATTCAGACCCAAGTTTATGTCGCATAGCTTATGAAAGCATTTACTTCTTGCCTTCCAAATCTACTGACCACTCATCACTCCTTTTATTAAGAATGCATTATTTATTAATTAATTCTTTTGAGACCATGTATTTAAGGGATGAAAAATTCTGGCTTTTTTAAAATTAAAACCACTATAGGAAGAACAAAACATTCCAGCACCATCTGTATACCATATGTACAAAATTTTGGCTTGATTTTATTAAAACCTCATGGGAAACTTTTTGTTACATAAAAACTACTTGGATCTGGGGTAGTTTTAAATCTGCTGAAAGCTGAAGCTTTTTAGCTTCATTCATTACAAGTAAACCTCCTTTAATCATACTGAAAATATAATTTATCTTTAAAAAAAAATCCCTGCTGCCAAAAATGTTCTGATACAAACATCCCTACACAAATTGAAACTAAATTAAAAGATCTCAAAAGGTAACCTTAAAATGTGGTTAAAATGACACACTAACTTTTTCTGAGACCTTGAAGATAAAACTTGATTAAGAAATATTAGCAGACTACTGGAATTCTTGTTCCAAACCCAAATGTGCCTCAGTAAACTTCAATTAAATGTACTTTCATGCTTGGAGGTTTTTTTACCTTCCACAATACGATTTAAATCTGTATTTAACTGACTCAGCTACATACAAAAATAGGATTCACTACTTACACAGAAAGAACTGACTTCATATACCCAAAATCAGCAACATATTTGTACCTCAGTGATCAACACTATATTGTGATTAATTTTTGGCATAACAACTCTCAAAGTTTTTTCTAATTATTCTATGAACATTTAAATTCTGTTTTCATATATGCTAATCCCAAATCAACTAATTAAAGATTCCCAAATGATACATATCTCTGTGGTGCTCGGCTTGCCAGAGTTTTTAAAGTAAGCTTCTCTTTTTCAATGACACAACTCTTTTATTAAAAGTAATTATTCATAATAAGGTCCTATGTGATATTGCCAAGATTTTGCACAGTGTCTTTTGAAAGAATACATATATTCAATTATCTTACAATTTAGTAACAATAATTGGCAAAAAAATGCTGAAGACATTAACAATTTTCAATAAGGAAAGAGCAAGTCAGGCCTCTTCTGGTCAAAGTGAGAGCTGCAAGAACTTGCAGATAGCTTGCACATCTGCAATTCAGGATTCTGAAAGTGGCACTAAGAAGTGAGCAAGCCAGTCTATTTGGGCTGCACTGGGCACATGTGAAGTAGAAAAAAAACGTTAAGAGAATCATTTAGTTTAAAGCTACCAGCCAAATGGCCAAAACTCACTTGATTTACCATCTTTCAACTACAGATTGGTGAGATTTAAGAAACAGATTTTCTTCCTCCTGTTGTTCAGGACACTGGTGAAGGCAGACACATTACAGCGGCCATGCTGTTAATTGGGACTATAGTGTACAGTTATGACGAAATCAGAAAATAAATGCTAAACACAAACATTTACCAAATTTCATGCGGATGTATTCATATGGATCTTCCTGCCAGAGCTCTTCATCCTCATCTTTGTAGCACATTAGAGAGAATATAACTTCTTCTGTTATACTCTAGTATTAGAGAAGTCAAATACACATAAGTATACTTAAAATCAAAGTCCAGTACAGCTTCCCTCCACTATGCACTAACTTACTAGGCCTACTTTTCTGAAAAGTAAAATTCTTTTCACCAGTCCTCTTTTATCTTGCCTAACAGGAATAAACGTACAGTATACATACTTTCCTTTTGCAGCAGTCCCAACTAGTAGAAATTATATAATCGAACTTTATACTAATACAGTACCATGCACAAAATATACTTCAGCACACAGTCTATAAACAGCAGAACATCGCATTCTGCAGAAGGATCTCATCAATGCTACACTTAATATGGGAATGGATTTCAGAGTCCCTTCCCTTAACAGTTATGGGATTTACCAGTTTCAACAGAGGAGCTTATGATATGAAAAAATAAAAGCATGAAAATCTCTTCTCACACGTTCTTGGTTCACTTCTAATATAAGTCCTTAAAACAGAGTTCAGGTCCTCATAGTTCACGTTCTCTTTGCTCACTAACTTTGCACTACAATCAATTACGAATTTCTGAATCTATAACCACGCAGGGACCAACAAATAAAAGCCAAAATACTATGACTGTCTGGTAGACTTAAAAAATAAAAATAAAGACCTTATGGAACAGAATATCTGACCTAACAATATCTGTGATACAAGGTCATCACAATACTGATAAAACCAACAACATCTGTGCAGAAATGCTCTTTTTTGCCCAGATCGATTGCTGCACGAAAGATTCATGAAACCTTCTTTAAAACTGCAAAACTGGTGGGGTTTTTGTTTTTTTTTTTAATCACTCTGATGACATGCAGTGTTTATGACTGAGTTTTATACACTGACCTGTATGTGTGGCTTCATTTGCTTCCATGTTACAGAGTGAATAACCCCTTGGTTCAGATAATTTAGCGTTTGCTGAAGAACACGTGGCGCCACATAGTCTTTTTGCCTGTATTGGTCTAAGATTCTTAAAAGAACCTGAAGAAATGACAAATTGATTTTTAAGTTAAGACCGAAAATTCTCTTTTATGCATAGACATGCAGTGCACCTCTTCAATGAACCTCCATGGACATATTAATTAGTTTTACAGCAGAAGTTCTAGGGTCAGTAATCACTGTAATACCTGTGATCCTAAAATCAGAAATCATTTAAATATTAAGGATCTAATCCTGCAAGCATTTATGTACATGTTTACCTTTACTACTAGCCTTACTATATGACCACTTGTGATTGTAAACCAAAGATATACTTTAGTATTCACAGGCTCACAATTTACACAGGCCTCAGCAAAATTTGAAATAGGTAAGGAAAAGGCACAGTGAGATTTTCAAACTTCTTGTCTTCTAAATCTGTTAGTGGTGTCTGTGTTCATTTTTTAAGGACAGGCCCCTAAAGAAGACAAATTACTTTGGAAGAACAGTGATAAGAATAGAAATGCTAAACTAGAAAAGAAAAATAGGTTAGCACCTAAATCTGTGAATCAGAAGAGATGCAAACCCCCTAACTTCAGTTACCTGTTGTAACCATCAACCATCAGATAGTATCAGCTAGCATGCTATCGCAAACTCTAGCACACGTTTCCTTCATATAAAGGCTTGTTCTACCAAGAAAAACCTACAGTATGAAGTCACTAATCTGCACTAATGGCAGATGAACTATTAAATGATAGTAAGTGTAAAGAATTGGCATGTACGTGAATAACAGTAACAGTCAAGGGCAGCACATAACAAAATATTGAGTCATATATTTTTGGAAGGACAATTCTGCTTCACAATTCATCACAACACTACAATAAATCTTATTTTAAACATAACTCCTTCCTTAGGAGTACTAAGTCTGATCCTAAGTCTTTTATACAATAAGCTCCTTGGGGAAAAATTGTCTATGTCTATATAGAATCTAGCATGACGTCAGCACTTATCAACTGATGAATAAATAATGAACACTTAGTAATGTAATATTCACAGTAGAATTCTTACTACCTCTGCAAGGAAACGTGACAAATCAGCATTTAAGAGGCAGAAATAGAAGAAATGTGTAGACTGTCCAGTCCATTTATCTTGAAAGTCAACCTGCTCCCTCTACTACATAGCCTAATCTCTTAATAGACAACCTTCAAGTACTTCAAATGACAACTGCCCCTGGGATTCTATTTTTCCACTCTGCAGTTAAACATTGCACGGAGTTTAGAATACATATTAGACTGTTTCCCTTTTCATTTAATGCTTACAGCATTACAAGAACCATTCCTTTCTTTAGTTCTTAAGATTTACATATTTACACAGAGTTAGTACTCTGATGGATAAACTATTCTGTTGTCAAACTGGATGGAGACAAGTAATTTTGTTTTGCATACAATCCTGGTATTTTGAAATCTAGTTTAAATTTGACTTCAAGTGACAACAACAGCCTGGCGGCATGCATCAAGGACATTGGGAATTTAAACTGTAAGCTGCAGATGCCATGTCAGGGGTGTTTCACCTGGCAGCATGCTGAGAAGCCACGTATTCTGGAAATACACATTATGCAAACACCTATCACTTAAGAAACAGCATTCCCAGGTGTTTTTCAAGGGTTACTGGCCAACAGGAATCAAGAGTCCAAAATTATGAGCAGGAGAGCGTACTGCGTTCTCCTGGCTTCTTAGGAGCCTGTTTGGAATGTGTAATCCAAAAGTATGGACACTCAAGAGCTTTAGCTGAGCCAGAAGCCTGGAAACTACCACTCCTAGTCATCTAGTATGTGGCAGACCGAATGACAAACAGAGGGAGCTGTGCCAAAAGCATTCGAGCTTGGGATCCAGCACTCTCAGGGCTTTCAGGCACCCAACTGCCATAGTCATTCCACCAAATCAGGGAGACACTGGAAGCCCACTTTCCCAGGGACCCACAGTTGAGCTGGCAGAAAAACACAGAAGATTCTTGACAGGAACTGATAAAGTTGCATAGAAGAGAGGCGGAACTCAACTGTTTCCACACCACCATGTTAATGACAAATAATCAGCCTTCCCCAATAAACCTAATTTCCTTGCAAACTATGAATTTATGCTATATTTTAATAAAACATGATTTCCAGGTTTAAAATAACTTTATTGTTGTTCTCCAGACACCTTCTAATCTCTTTGTATCTTCCTGAAATAAAACAGTATCATTGGACTAATGTGCCTAGGTTGTTTAAAGCAAAGCAGTTACATCTAGAATGTTTATACATGACCATAATAATGTTTTATCAGCACGCACTTTTTCTGAGAATTTTCCTGCAGGGTTTTTTTGAATTGCTGAAAATTTCTGTTACTATAAACACAAGAACTTCTCAATCACTAAAAGGAAAACCTGCCTGGCTCTGTTCATTTTTGTTTAATGAATGAACTTCGAAACGAGCACACTGTTGAAAAGCAATACATTTGTTCAGACAAAACAATCTAACTCAGGAACAAATGAACGTACTTACCTGTTGTATGCCCACAGCGTAGGTTTTTAAAAAAAACTCTGAGAATTCAAAGTATTCTTTAGTTACATTTCCAGGACTTCCATACCTTTATAAAGAAGAGGACACAGATATTTATATTGTGAGAAGTCTACTGTGTCAGGAAAACACAGTACTTTCTAAAACACAAAGGCCCCTGAGTAGCTGTCCATCCCCACAGCAATCCTCTCCCACAGGCTCCTTCTATGCCATTACTTTCCACATAATGCCCCACTTCCCTTTGCCTTTCTTAGATTCTCATAAGGTACAATACTACAGTCAAGTAAATATAGCCACCTTTTTGTCACAAGCTCTGTAACTTCCATGTTTATCATCTCTTTTCAAATCTTCCCCTGCCTTTATATTTGAGAATATAAGCACTTGTAGCTGCATGCAGTAAAAAAGAAATAAGTAAAATGTACTTTTCCTGCGGGGCTAGTTTCTTGCCATTTTAGAGGGTCAAATCATTTCACTAAGAGCTCAGACCAGTGGCTATGACTTTGCAAGGCAGAGGAGAGCAGCAAGAATACCTCCTCAGTGACCACTAGCTGTTAAATCAATTAAATTATCTTGTCTAATTGCACCTCAGGTAACGTGACAGATGTGTAACCCCAAGTTAGTTTTTAATCAGTTTGCTACCGTTCAAAAAGACGAGCTACAATATGCAATGCCCACTTCTTGCATTTCCACCACACCAGTTCCGGTCTGTCATCTTCATCAATTTGCAAAGTCTCCTATAGATAAATACATTTCTTTTAAATTAGCTGTGTGTATTGTTGAGAGAAATTATGTTTGCAACATTCCTTGCTGAGTAAACTAATACAAATGCACTGCATCAGATAAAGTTTTGGTTAACAGTTACATAACATTCAGGAACTTTCAAAATCTTAGTTAGTCAATATAACTGTATATGTGCAATACTTGTACAATGCCTGTACTTTATCTTAAAGAACTGAAACTCTCAGATATACTTGAGTACTACGCAGTGGCATGCACTCTGGCTTAAAAATTAAGCACGATACTAACTCCTCTGAATAAATACAGCCTAGCCACGTACTAATGCAAAAGCCACTATAACAATGTTAAAGTTGTGAAATATTTCTGAAATAACCCTTAGGAAATGCCAGTTAATGTTGTACACATATAAACTAGAATTTAGTTACTACTTCAAGAAATATGAAGGACAGATGAAATAAAAAGAGGAGGAGACAAATGATGGGTTTGTGATGAACTTTTGATTCTCATTTGAGAGAAACTGCCTAAAACATTGGGAAACTTCCAAAGTAGCCCATATTGGAGTTTACACATTATCACTACCTCAGACAATGGAACTCTGACAGCTTACATGATCTTCCTGCATTTCTGTCAGAAACACCACTAATTCAAAGGATAACAATCTTAAACAGATGAGATCTTAAGAAAAGAACACTTAGAAAATCTTCACACTGACTGTTCCTCAAATGCCAACACACAAGTATCAGAAGTCTTTACAAAACTAAAACTTACTGGAGGTACGCTTCTGTCAATGATAGTACGGAAGATCTCCATCCACTGAGTCATAGTCTGGTTATTCACCAACTGGAGTGGCAACGCATACTGAAATAAGAAAAAAAAACCCACTGTAATGAAATTCTAATTCTTTCTGAAAAAGACAGACTTTTCTACAGTAGTTACATTCCCAGGAAGAGAAGTTTTTAAGTAAAATTAAAACTAATTAGTTTAGATATCAATACTATTCTAATTGTATCCTCCTTGGTACAATTTACCAATTCAGAGTAATTTCTGATCAGACACTATTTGAGGAAAGTTCCTTGGTCTAGGAACTTGCTATTTCTTTTTGGTTTTTTTTTTTCCTCTTCTTCACAATAGTCCAACTAATGTTTAGGGACCACAGCGGTGTCTATATTACAGGGCTTGGGGAAACCAATAACATTTTAGTAAGTGAAATGTACTCCTAATTGCTACCTAGTTACTATCTAGTAAATCTTACTTCTCTACAAAATCCAAAGCAAAGTAGAAATATTGAGGCAAGCTACTCGAAAGTAAAATAGGATCTTGGGTTCTTTTTAATCCTCCTCCCACCGTATAAAAAACTATTTTAGCTTTTTAACCCCCAGTAAGAACTTTCAGACTACTCCTTACGTAGGATCTAGCTTTGTTTCTCATTCTCTGAAAGAACTTCCTCACCAAACTCATCCTGTAAAAGCCAAACACATCTCTGTTAAATACATGTGCCTCAATAAATAATTTCTCTCAAATCTTCAGAGGACAATGAGAAATGCCATCTACTTAAGTGCACTATTTGACAGTTATACTACAGTCTGCACTACCGCAACATTCAACGGCTAAGCAGCACAGTCTAGATACTCATATAGTTTGTGTCAGGTTATGGGTGACTTTTTATAAAATTAGGAACATTTCTCCAGGAGTCTTACAGGCAGGATGTGCAGAAGTACCTAGGTTCATAAAAAATTTAATCTGTGGGATCATGTGACCAGTTTTTAAGTAGAAAAATCTTTAAGGATCATCTTTTTTTTATAAAAGCTATTTATTATACATGATTTTTCCTATCCAAATTGGTATTATTCAGTCACACCCATGAGTGCACGGAAGGGGGTTGTTGTGCCCAGCAATGTACAAGTTTTGGGTTTCCTGTACACAGATGCCAACCTGAACAAGAGCATAGAAGATTTTTAAGATTTGTTTCTGAAGCAGTACAGAGTAATGGGAGTTATCAGGCAGAAGCTGGATCATCTGCTGCTGAATCCGAGGCAAAAATATTTGCATTGCTGCTATGAGAGGATCTCGCTCCTCTGCTTTTTTGTATCTGCAAAGGAAAGAAATACATTGGTCCAGGATCTACAGACTGGAGATTCTAATGCCTATTCCTGACCAGTAATTTAATTTCTGTACCCTAAAAAAGAAAACAAAAAACCCAGCACTCAGTCATTCACTCTCCCCTCCCCTAGCCCCCATCTCAACAATTTATGCAAATTCTCTAACCTGTAAAGAAATTAAAACCAAGAAGTGTTACCTTATATAAATGCAGCTATTGGGAGGAAGAACTAATGTTCTTTACTGCTGAACTGTCAGCTCACAGGAGCAGAAACCTGAATTTCTCTTGACATTCATACCAATGCCAAATCCAAGTTGGGTGCTGACCAAATAGCAGTGAACAGCCATTGAAAGGGAAAGAGAATTCCTTCGCTTTGACAAGATTCTCTCTTTCTCCATTTACAT
This sequence comes from Psophia crepitans, assembly GCA_013399095.1. Taxonomy (NCBI): domain Eukaryota; kingdom Metazoa; phylum Chordata; class Aves; order Gruiformes; family Psophiidae; genus Psophia; species Psophia crepitans. Next base: position 612,152 of record VWZZ01000614.1, read on the forward strand.
GTCTTTTGTGCAGTTTATACATAGGTTTCTAACAACAGCATTTTTTGTGGTTTTGTTTGTTGGTTTTTTTTAAAAAAAAATTAGTGAGAGAGCTCACTACACTTCAATCTACGTTTTATGGATTTAGACTGTCAGGAAGACGATACAGGTAACAATATGCAATAGGAGTATATGATGACGACAGTACTGTTTTCATGACATAAAAGTAGAATGTAATTTGCACTCATATATCCAGCATTTGGGGAATCTTCAAACAAAAGAAGTTATAAACATTTAAGAAAGTTTTCACAGATGGATTCAATCAGATCAAAAGTATAAATTCTCAAGAAAAATGTCAATAAATTAATACAGATTATGGCTAGCACCTCTGCTTTCAGTTCACTGATGATATAAAGATAATAAATAGCTTTCATTTATTTGCAGGAAAGGAAGCATATCGCAATAATTAATTCCCATTTTCTATCTGAATTCCTTGTAGAACTACCAGTGCTCTTAAGAATATCATTCTCAGTAATCAGCTGAGACTAAAAGTACTGATTCATCATCTACTGATGGACACCAACTTACTCATAAGTCTTCACCAGCTGATACAGGCACAGGAGGCTCCCAAGCCAACTCCCACTGTTCTGAGACTGCAAGTAGTAGCCTATCTTGTCTACCACGGCTGTCCAATGGCCGGGAAAGTCATGTTTAATGATAGCACGGAGGCACATTGTCAGCTGGGCTCTACAGTAGGACGGAGAAAGAAATACACTGTAAGTAAATAAGATCATGGTACGGTGTTTACTATTAAAGGACAGGACACAAATCTTGGTTTATTGGCCACAATATACATATTACGTCATAAGTATCATACCTAACTTTGACAGCACCGAAAGAGTTTCGGGAAGTGGCAGAGGAAAAGCAAGAAAAAAACAATCCCAGGGGATTTAACTTTAAGGAAGAAACTAATTTTAGAACATTTTAGCTACTTTTCTCCTCCAGGAGGCAATATTTGAAAACAGTTAATTGCTGGTGAAACCAACTAGCTTTGCGCTTTGAAAATAAATATTTATACTTCTACATACTTATGAGGCTGAAAGCAACCACAAAAACACAAATTTGTGCATTTTTTATTAAACAATACTGGCTTGTGTGATGATCCAAGCCAGAGGTTCCTCATGAAATCACAATTTTCCTGGGATCTTCTAGAACAGCGCTTCTCCACCTCCAAAGCACATAGCAGAGACAATTAGGTCAAAACATCTTATCATTCCTCTCCCTCTGCACAATTTTAGATACCACGCACAACAGTGAGGCAAGACAGAATTGTTAATTGACGAAAGTGAGGTATGACTAAAAAAGCTGAAAGGCACTGAACTAGAAGCTGTAAATAAATAATTTTGGCTCTGCTAAGGAATAAAAGAAAAAATAATTTTTAAAAGTCTGCAGAAAATATTGGTTCTCCTATATTTAGTTTTCCTTGGGTATCCTCTTGCAGTCCATTACATAAGAAGCCATTATTACAAAGCAGTTCAGAAAGGGGGTCTCCACCTACTCACCCTTTTAGCTTTGTACAAACTTACGCTCCCCCTCAAACCTTTGGAGTTTGTTCTTGTTGCTGTCTTGGTTCCTCCTCCCCCCCTTATTCTCACAAGCAAACAGTGAAATATATCTGTATTCCAGCATCAGACTAGTTCCAGTAAAGTTTTTGACTTTTTTAACCTCTGATAAACCTACAAGTTTAGCCAGTATTTAGAAACTCTCTGCTTTAATCCAGGTGATTGTCCTGGAGTTTTCAACAATCGTTTTAGATGTAGATTTTCATTGTAGTGTCAGGATATTTTGAATATTAGGGTGTGAAATGATGCCTGAACTAGTTTGTAAAAAAATCCTCAAAACTTCCATTAATTTGAGTTCTTTTGTATAAACTTAGCCTTGGTATTTATGACATGATGGCAGAGGAAACAACATGCCTGTATTACATTATCACTGAAACAACACAAGCTTCCTTACCTTGTAGCACAACCTTGGCAAGGAGCACCTATCTCTTTCAGTAGCGAAGAGACGCTCAACTGCGTTAGAGCGTGCTAGAAAAGCTGAACTGGTAACAATGATTTAGTTCATTTTCTTGTCTCAGTACAGGACCATTTATACTCTAAGCATTCCTGGCAGGTGTTTGTCTAATCTTTTCATAAAGACCTCCACTGACAGCAATGCTAATGCATTTTCGTGTTAGGTTTGTGGGTTTTTTAAGTGTTCTGTCTAATCCTAATTTCAATCCATAATCAATCACTCCTCTTCCAGATATGACTACTGACAAAAAAAGACATTTTGGGCACCTAGCTGGTAGAGAGAAGGAGGAGAGAAGAGGAAGATTTTATTCTGTTTTTCAAAGGTGAACGTCTATACTCTACTCTACACTGCTCTAATTCACTTTAATTAGAGCTGTGAACAATCACAGATTGCAGTATGTCTGTGAACCTTAACTATTCTTCCAGCAACAAGAGAACAGTATTTCTTCATTCTTTTAATATCTTAAACCCAAGAATGCTAGTACACATTTAAATACTAGGATTACATCTAAAAATTGCAAAAGTAATTGAGAAAAGAGCTACTAGAAAAGAAGAAAACAGATCCTGAGCAGTATTTCTCTGAGTGCTTAATTCCGTATTGCAGATAGCCCTCTATGCAATCTGCCCTGAAGCAGCCAAATAGACAGGCTGTCACTACAGCGAGTGTTGTAAGACACTTCAGACAACACCATAAGAGGATATATCATGTCACATGGCTCTTAACCAGGTCACTACATTTCTGAAAATCAAGTGCACATCAATTGATTATTATTACATTTTCAAAACAAGTACTTGCTTCATCTCCCAATAAATTGAGATTCTTACATTAACTATAACCAGACTGGTACCTCTGAAAGCTTGAGTTATAGAAATATCTCTGCACAATATAAGGTACCTCACTAAGTCAGGAGAACGAATTATTCCTTCTACAATGTTATCACGAATCTGCTGACGATCATTTTCATGAATGTTGAATGGAAATACTGCTTCTCCAGGAGGCGGTTCACGATCCGGCCAGTACTGTGTCACCATGTTCTTCAGGTAAATGGCAGCTAAGTATAAACATTGGGGAAATAATAATTTAATTCTAAAACATCTCCACATTACTCTGATCTCAACATGTAGTACAGCTGAAAGTAAAACAGAGAGCTGAAAAGAAGACTGAAAACCACTGCATGAGTTCTTAACAATTATAGGCACTAAGCACAGCTGAGTCAGAAAAACTATTTTTTTTTTTTTCAATCATTCCACACAAGATCAGGCTCAAGTGCCTGGTCCTAAACAGAACAGGATAGTATTTCAGTCAGCTTCTATCAGGGCACATTCTTTATTACAACAATCTTGCATATGGACATAATATTCCATTGTTCTAAACAAGTAAAAAAAAATAATTCTCATTTTTATTCATCCCTAACACAACTAATCAAGCTCAGTAAGCGAACTTTTGGAAGGCTCGTGTAAACAAATCATTGCCCACGCAGATGGGACACTCTGCTTGGGGAAATGCCCAGTATGAAACTGGCACGTGGCCTACCTTCTATTCAGACAGAAATGTTTGTTGTGAATTCCCTAAGCTTTATCTCACTATTAGGATTTCCCATAACCCCTTAGAATTGTTCCCTTCTGTCTCAGATGAAAAACCATGAAAAATAAAGTTAATCTTCAACTGAAAATAAAGCAGCCTTTATGCCTCAGTACTAAAATGCCAGTAGGTATTCTTTAGGAAACATAGGAAATGTAGTGTAAGACATTAAAGGGATGTTCTTAATAAACTCTTCTCTACTACTTTGGTTGATTACTGGCTAGGGTTTTCAAGTATAAATAAGATATCCTTGGGTAAAATAATTTTTCTTGGTGATGACAAAGTATGAAAAACATGTAGTTTGTAAAATATGTTATAGAAGCAAGAGGAAAAACAGTTCTTTGTCTATGACATGCCAGAATATTCAGACAACAAGCAGGGCCAGAAAGACCAGCCCAAGACTTTAATTTACTTTGTCCATTGATCTTGTTGTTACACAAATTCTTGGCTTTTAAAAAATTCCCAGGAAAACCTGTTGATTTACAAATGCAATTTAAATGTGCTGTTCTATTTTATATCCCTACTTTGTAAAAAAAAAAACCAAAACACGCCAATAAAGAAAGCCCAACTATGTTCTACATACTTTTTTTCCCTGAATGACACTGAAATGAGAGATTAATTTATGAAAATGACCTTATGGAGTCTTTATTAAGCATCAAACTTTAACTACAGAATGGTTTAACAATGCCATTCAAAGTTGGATTATCTTTGAAAAAATACATGCCAGCATGACAAACAGCATTTGTCAGCATGCCCCAACGCACTCAAGGGATTAATAGGATCTGTACAAAAAAACCTCAACAGTGCTTTTATGGGAAATGCCATTCCATAGGATAAAAACAGAGCTGTGAACGAGAAGATATTAATCAATTTCGTGAAAAAGCTGGATATTTTCTGAATCTGTCAAAAATATTGTATAGGAGTAGTTAAAATAGATTATGAGAATTTAGAATCTGATCTCACAAAATTTTACCTTAAAGTTAACTGAGACACCATAGCTGAACTCACACACACAGTTGGGCAATCTTTCTGGACATGCTCAGACTATAAATTTGTAACTTACCAGTGATATGACCTTCTTTCATAACTACTTTTGTGAGTGGACACCACAGACGCTGACTATGTGTTTTTTTACTTTTTCAGAAACTTTTGCTTTTCCAGGAAAAGGATTCAAATAGAGAAACATTTATTCAAATGAGACCCACTGTTTTCTTTTTTTTTTTTAAATTCACACTTAGCTTCACTACTTCTTCATCATGAAAAGAAAGAATACCTAAGGCTCCCTGGGAACTAGTTTTGAGCAAAAATCATTCTGTTTTCGTAGCAGTATCACAGCAATCCAGTAGGGATCACTACAAACACAGGGAAGTCAAATCAGGACTCTATCCTATATCCATGGTTTTAGCTGACCTTTGTGTAGGAAAGAAATGGCAAAGATGAATCCTTTTCATTTCCACTTTCAGAACAATCGTGAACTAGGGAGTTCACTAGGGAGTTCATCAAAATAGCTCAATACTCAGTAACTAACAGACTGACTTTCTACTGAAAAAAAATGAAACAAGGAATTTATCTCACCTGCTTGACGCACTGGAAATTCAACTTGATCTGACACTATGATTTGCAGTAGACTTGGAGCAAAATTGATGATCTTATAGGACTGAAAGACATATAAAACACAGTTAGCAAATCACTATGTTTAAAGAAGACTGTATTACCAAAAGCTGAATAAGAAATACAAACTAAGGGGGTTGCAGTGTTCTTTGACTCTCCCCATGGAAGTAAAGGAGGTTTTAGCACTTGGATTCACCCAGATCCACAGCAATCCAAATAATTACTTGTAAAAGCTAAGCATATAATGGCACATGGGTGGAATAAGTACCATGACAAGGCTCTCTAATAGAGATTAGTAATAATGAATATTTAAATAACTCTGAGAATGCATAATGCGAAGCACTACAGATCTGTCTTTGAATTATTTAACTTAGCCTCATAAGTCACATGGATATTGACATGTTTCGTTATTACATACCATTTATTTGCAAAATAGATTGTGGTATAATAGCAGTACAGAATTTTGAAGAGATTAAGAAAACCATTGCAAATTACTTTTAAGTGTTAACAGCATCTGCATTGGTCATATTTTACAGTTACCTTTCAAGAGACTAGATGTATAGTGCATCTTAATAGAAAAATTAAAACTGGGGAAACACAGCAGAAGAACCGTTTCTAATTAAAATCAAGTGTAGATGGATAACATTTCAAAACACACAGCCTTTCTGGGAACTTTTCAAACACTACATCAGCCACGCAGCTGAAGAATTTCAAAGAGAAAACAATGCTCACTGAACTTCTGAGCAAAGCACGCCAGATTTAAAAGATGTGAAAATCTGATAGCATTATACTGCTGTCATTCAACAGGGGTCCTCCAACATGAAGAATCGTTCACTCAGCATGGTGCAGTTACTGCTAAGCCTTGGCAACATCAGTAGTTACTAGTAGGTCAGATCTTTCATCACTTAAATCCATGTGGTTGAGGTTCAAAGAGAGAGGCTTCTTAGGGCCAAGATGACAGTAGCGTTCTTTATTTCACCTTTTATAGTGTTTCCTTCCAACTAGATCATGTCTGGCAGTTCTGTGGTTGTTTCCAGAGCTGTGCTTTAAGTACAAGTATACTACATACCCCTGTAAACTTTGCCTCATTCGAGAGCTGTGAAATAGGAGGTACGTTCTGCTCTTCACGTGCTCAGTTCCTTGATCTAACATTTCCATAATGAGGTAAAATTACATTGCTTTCATGATGCCTAAGCGTAACAGCCGCACCACAATGCTATCATTCAATAACTTTACCAAATCACTTAACTTTCTGGCCCTCATTGTACTCATTATAATGATAGTGTAATTCTAACCTACTCTGTACTCAGAGACTCATTTGGTGTTTATAGAGTAATCTGAGATCTCAGATAAAAGCAGTAATGGCAAATCAAAAGCATACTCTCCTGCAATTCCCTTCTCTATAAACTTTAATTATCCATCAGAAATGCTCCAAATAAAGTAAAAGCTGTAACAGATGGCACAGGAACTCCATTTATCTACGGACATGCAGAAATACCAGCTTTCAACATCAACTGGTTGAAGTGTACTGGATTCCAAAGATCACCTTTTAATCAAGTATCCTGGAATCCAAAGCTTGCCCTTCAGTTGCTACCAGACAGTCTGTACAACGTTGGTGGATTCTGACCTATGGGCCTGCGGTAGGCTGCAGCATCCTCCAGCACTCAACGCCCAGCTCCCAGGGAGATAAGGAAAGCAGGAGGAATCCCAGCAGCACGGAAAACCAAAAATGCGCATGAACTGCAGCCATCCTTTTTATTCTAAACAGTGCTAATATGCTGTTTCAGACCTAATCTACACACCACTTTTACTACTATAAACACACTGATTAAGAACACAACCTTATTTGTGGTTGTTTTGTTGTTTTCCTGCAGTATTCCTACCAGTATCACATTTAGGGTGGACACGGTGATAACAGTATAAATTATTGCCCTTTCTCTGTGCAAGTAGCTTTTACTGAACCTATATTAAAGTCACCGCTTCCCTGGGAACCTTTATCGGTACCACTTGTGCTGGCGCACAACCGCTATCCCTGAAGTATTGCCAGGATAGATACAAATATGGTTATTTGGCCCGTGCAGCAAACCCTCTCAGCAAGCGCCTGGAGTGACAAAAGACATGTTCACGCAGAAGGTACGCACAGCATCTCAGAGGAGGCCCCATCCCTACCAGCACACTGCTACGAGGGTTTCTTTACACTTTACACGCTGACATCCCTAAAGAGATCACAAAGACACAGTATCAAGTTCCCACTAAATCCTTCTACTCCGTACTATTGCCATTAGCATAATTCACATAGCTTCGTTTTCTACTTGTTATCAGCAATACAAACACTGTAGAGACCCACAGAGATTGTGTGCCCATTTTAGAAACACGATACCCAATTCTGTTCTATTTGCCAAGCTCAAATACCATCCAGCTCACTTGTGCAGCAATAAACCCAGCCAGGAAAACTACATGCTGCTTGCAATTTTTGGAACAGAGGACTTTTTAAAAAGCTGCATGCAGCAACATTTTTCCTATACCAGCACATTCTCGTTTGTTTAGCTGTCAGGCTAATTGTGATCTTGGGACGTATCCCTTCCCTGCCTTGCTCAGAAAATCATACCACAGCCACCCAGACACCACTGAGTAAACTTGTACATATCGTACAAGCAGGTGCAGAGCCAACTGTTAGGTAAAAATGTGTACATGGAAAGAGACAAGGAAGAGACTTCAGAGCCGGATGAGTTCAGCAAGACGGTTATTTGTATCGTTACAGCTGCACCTGAACTTCTACAAAGGGAGAGCCGGAATGCCGCCAGTGCTACAGAAGGAACGGAAAGCTAGCTGCTGATTTTGAAGAGCCGTGCCCAGGAACCACAGGGAGGCACCAGATGGCTGAAAAAGACCTTCAGCACAGCTCCCTTAACACAGCAGGCTGCTTTGTGCAGCTTGTGAATAATTACACTGCCTTGAATTCGCACTGCTGTGATTGGGTAAAGCTGTCCATTAAGGTGCTGATCGATGGGGGTATATGATTATTTGGAAGAAGAAAGTAAAAGGTTTTGAAAAATAAACTTTCACTGAGTACTAATAAAGAACTATTATTTTAAAGCTCTGTAAAACACATACTGGCTGCTCTTGCATGAATCACAGATGAGAGCATTTATGCTAAATTAAAAACAGTCTCATTTCCATTGGGATTAAGAGGATGGGATACAGCAATGTGCACAGCTAGAAGCTGAACTGGGAGACATACAGCACTGGTAAGATGCAATGGGGTAAATTTATAGCAATGACCAAGGAGATGCGTATGTCCCACAGATCTTGTTCTACCTGTCCACTGTCTCAGGACCTGTGCACTGCAGCTGTAAAGCTTTCTGCACTCTGTCCTTTCACCTTTGGCCTAACTGCATTCTTCCCCACCTCAGCATCACAGCTCCGCTCTTCAAAACGTCAGACCACATCATTTTTTTGCCTATTTCCTCTTCCCTTTGATCAGCCATAGAACAGATGACACCCAAGAAAGCCTCAGATGGGCCACTGAAAAAAAGCAAGATGAACACCGTCACACATAAAAGACTAGAATAGAAGGAGAGATAAGCAGGAAAAATACATTAACATTTCCCCAAATGGAGCCCACCAAAGCAAATACTTTCCACATCTAACCTTCAGATCTGGCTCCCAGGTTATCATGCACTATATACTACCCAACACAAGTATGACTCTTGTGTCTTGCTTGCTGTCGCGTTTAAAGCCCACGGCGAGCAACTGCTCCATAATCACGTTTGTCGGTAACCTTCCCACTGCAGTGACAGCAGCCACAGTGGCCGAGTGCAGAATGGCACAGGAGGGTGCTTCTTCCCCTGCAGAACAACAGGACAACCGACGACTGGACAATGGATGGAGCAAACCGGAGCCTTCCCTCAGGTTCTGCAAGTGAAGCCAAGACCATTTTTGTTCACCAGCAGTAAACAACATCTCTTTCTCGGTACCTCTGAATCCAAGTATGGCACATAAAAATTGCTGAAAAAAATCAAGGCACTGCATCTTTGTTTGCAAAGATAAACACCCAGAAAAAAACCTGCACCTTGAATATGTATGCAATTAGTTGTTTACAAAGATTATTTTAAGGCTTTCATGCATTTGATTTGAATGTTCAACTATCTGGTTTAGTAGGTTTGGCTTTCTGTTTGCTGTGCACTGAAAATGTGTTACTTAGAAACTCTACCAGTATTTGTCACTCTTGGGAATATTTTTGCAGTCATTAATAGTATTTTCTCTTTTGGTTTTTACACTGGTAGCCACAGACAGATTGTTAAAACAAACTAGAACTTCAAAAGACACTTTCTTCTTTCCTGACGACATGCAGAGCCATTGCTTAGGGAGGGGAAAATGCAGAGTGTTTTCGCACACAGCGAAAACAAACACATATAAGAAGCTACCTGAGCTTATTTGTCAAATTTGTCCAGTCCCAAACTCCACTTTCACAGCACTTCTAACCATGCAAGTCAACTTTCTCATCAAACTGGTCTTCAATACAAATACCTGAGATTCTTTCCTCTAGGTAACAGGAGGTGCTCATTGTCACTTTCACAGTGGCCTTAAGATCCCTGCCTACCATGGCCACCAGCTCAACAAAGCCGTGGAAGATACGGACGGAAGCTCAACTTTATTCTGAACTCATCTACTTTCGGGCCATCTTCTCACACTTCTTTCTCTTCTTCCGGCACTGCTTCTCAGTTCCCACCAAAACCAAATTCTGCAACTCCTTTTCAATATTTAAACAGCTGTATTTCTGCAGTTATGTTCTTCTTATTTTCCCCTTTGTTACAGGTGAAAGAAATGTATTACAGCAGGTTGAGCCAATGAAGATTAATGCATAAAACCGTATGGTAATCCTATCTAAACTGGAATCAGAGATGGATTTGTACGTTCAAACAATCAGACAGTATATTCCATGACACTCCAAGAAGTGGAATATGAAAGCAGTATTTAGTCATTTAAAAAAAAATTAAAAATTTAAACCAGCAGAAGTCCCTGAAGCCCATGAGACAGACATAAAAAGACTAACAGTCTAGAACAGGTATCAAAGAAAGGTGCACAGAAATTGAGTATCTTTCTTGATGTGATAATTGACTATTCTACTAATAAGTACAGTGTGATTAATAAATATGATCATGAAGTGCACACCAATTGTGATGTGACAGAGCTGAAGAAAAAAAAAATGGGGGTAGGGAGGAGCAAAATGAAAGAAAAAGAAGAGGATGGAAAGATTTGTACACAGAAAATCAACAAGCTAAAAGGGAAATGACAGCAGTTACACAATAGAGATTACTGACCTGGCAGGAAATTATTGCTCTGGTTTATAAGAATCACATTTCAGACAAACCCCACACTTAACACTTGTGTTCAGGTCACTGAGAGAAGTGAAGTTAGTTGATGACTGAGAAGTAGCACGCCTCATTCAAGGAGAAAGATCAGAAAACTCCTACGAAGAACTGAATGATCTTTAGAACTGCATCGACAAAAATGGAGTGGGGCAACAGGACAAAGTCCGTGGTCATGCACTCAAGGAAAACAGGAATTTCTCCTAAAAGCTTGGGTTTCTTAGTGAGGAACAACCATAGGATAAAAGGACCTCGGTATATTAAGTGACAAGAAAGCCGCAGGCATTGCAAACGAAGAAGATAATTGTAGTTTTAGGATTTATCAAATGAGGTATTAGTAGCATTGAGCGTGAGACTTTTTGGAATGCTGCAAACACAAATGACCAGATTGCACAAGAAAGAATAATTGAGAGGGAAGGAAGTGCAGAGAAAAGTTGTGTTCTCCTTTTATTAGATTTCATAAATTGAGTTTTATGATAAGGCAAAGGCAATACAGCCTGTTGAGTCTAGGAAAAGAGAAAACAGGATGGTAGGGATCGGCCTTTGAAAAATATGTCAGAGCAGGTACCAAGAAACCTATTCTAGTTAAGAAGTAAGATTGGCACAAATGGGTATAAATGAGCCGTAATTTAATTTAGGCTGGAAACCAACACTTGTTTCTAGCTGCGGGAGGAAGAAAATTCACAGTCTTCCAGTAGATAAAATAAAGGGGGGAAAAAAAAAAAAGCAAATTATGGAGTCGAGACGATTGTGATAGTGTTCTAAAGGACTCTCTGTATTGATACAAGCGATGAGGCACCTACAGAGAGGTGCTGTATTGGTGGACTCATAGGATTTATACTCTCTGGGAAGCTTCTGTCACTACCTGGATTGAAACTTGAAAGCAAATGTACACTGCAGAGGAGTTAACACAAGAGACGTTTTAGCTCAATACCCATTAGCCTGTATCAGGTGCAGCATCACTCTGACTAGTGCAGAGAATAAAGGTGACCCCTGTTCTGTTTGGCCAAGGGTTGTATTACCACTTCCAGTAGTTATTGTTGGAGGGTTTTCTGTTTGGTTGGTGGATTGGTTCTTTTGCTAAACAAGATAAATGCTAGAACAGCATCTGGATTCCAGTACTTGCAGGAACACAGTTACATGTCAACACTGTCATTAGATACATGTGAGTCTGACATGTTGCTTTGAAGTCTTGCTTCAAAAGCACTGAAAGGCTTCAAGATGTCACAGGCCCACATTAAGTTACATTCCTCAGGAGCACTTTTGTTCCACTCATCCAAAAAGTCCTGTCAAACCCAGCACTTCATCAGTACATTATGTCAGTCAGATACATCATGCTTCATTTAGTAACAGGAAGCCTACACAATAATAAGTATGTCTTAATTTCTATATTCATTCTTTACAATAGTTATAAAAGAGAAAATGTGTCAGCTATTATAACAAAAAATCTGTATCTCAACCTCTTCTTGATCAATACACTTGCAATCTTGAAACTAAAACCTGTATCTTTTACGCAAACTACATTATCCTTCACTTGAACTTGAAGCATTTTACAAATTTCAACCCTAAAATACTTTTAAAACTTCTCCTGAGCTTCACAGTACTCACTGGTGACGTTAAAACAACAGTGCTAGGAGCAGGACCCAGGAATCCAGACAGCTGCCTCTTTGTTCTGCGTCTGCCAAACATGCAGCAGTTTATTATTGTAGTTTTGATTCCTGTGCAACAGGCTGCTGACAAATATTTATCATTTCCCTCTCAGTCCTTAATAGCAGGGATAAAAATAGGCACTGATGAATTTTTAAAGTAACTATACCAAATAAAGGAGAAAAAAACTTTTGCGCTTTTATCTATCTGCAAAAGCGTTCTCAATGCCCAGCACTTAATCCACTGATTTACTGAAGGAACTTGCCAGCTGCTAAAGCAAGGATTAGCTATAGCTAATTTAGAAGGAGTTTTGACTCGCCTAAATAGAAAATTAAGCTGGAGGAGCATCCTGAAGTATCAGTAATTCCTGACAGTCAGTTCCCGTGGACTGTTTTGTTAACATACCAAGAGAGTTGAAAAATCCGAGTCCTTGAATAGAACTGACCAAATACTCCATCGAAATACGGAGGTTAAAGCTTTAGTAAGATCGTGCAAGGGAACTTTCTCTGTCTTCAAACGCCCAAAGCGAGACTGTGGTCGCAGTTCTGATTCAGCACACGCTGCCACTACGTTAGCTGTGGGATGCTGTGATAAATACTACCCGCAAAAATCTCATCTGCCAAACTTGCAAAGTTTTTCTGGGCGCGCTGCTGCGCGGGGCAGACCGAACCCCTCACAGTCGCTGCCGCCCGTTATCTGTAGGAGCAAGAGCGAGCGCTGAGCAGCGCGGCGCTGGAGCTCGGTGTCGCGCCCCCCGGCACCGGGCGCCAGCGCTCTGGCCGCGCCGGGGGTCAGACCGCCGCACTTGGCTCCGTACGCCCTGCTCCCGGGGCACCGAACTGAGGACAGGGCTGAGCGAGGGCAGCGATCCCGCCCAGCCGCCGGGCACCGACGGCGCGGACCCGGAGCCGCGCTCCGCGCCCGCCACCCGGAGGCTCCGAGAGCCGGCAGGTCTCGCAGCGACA
>VWZZ01000614.1:625993-669030 GCA_013399095.1 Psophia crepitans
GTTGTACGGATAAAAGTCAGCGGGGGTGGCTCGTGATGGGTGGGGTAGCCATGTCGTCGTACGGCACGCAGGCTGTGGGGCCGCCGCGCCCCTCTGAGGAAGAAGCGGCGAGGCCGCTGGCCTCACGGTGTGTGCGGGGGTGCCGGCTCCTCTGCCGCAGCCTCTGCATTCAGGGGCGCCTGCCCCGTTCTCCATCCCTGGAGACGCCAACGGGAGGCTCGGCTGATAGCGGGCCGCAGCTGTGGTGGCGATGGAGGGGAAGGCGGGCCCTGCGGCGCAGGACCCCGGCAGGGAGCAGGCCCGGGCAGCCGCCGCAGCGAGGGGCCGGCCGGGCCAGGGGAGACAGGGCCCCAGCGCTGCAGCCACCGCTGCTGCAGGTGTGTGGAGGTTCCTCCGTCCGTGGCTGCTTGGTGGCCCCTTCTTGTGCCTTACAGTGAGTGGCAGCGCTGGGGCACACACACCAGGTCCGCAGGATGCTGCCAGACCCCCTGCGCCATCTGCCTTTGCCAGCACATGCTTCCACTGTGCGTAAAAATAAGCTTAATAACTATTTAAGATGTTTACCTTCTTAATACTTGACTCCTTTTTCTAGTAGTTTTCCAACTCGTGTACCAGGCTTGATTGCACAGTATTTGCCATTGTGGGAGTTGTTTGCACAATAATTAAAGTGAGGACACCAAGACTGGATGGTGGGGAGGCCAGTTCCATGGTGGAGAGCCGACATCGTTCACATGGTTGTCCAGGTACCTGAGGTATGTGCTGCTGCACAAGTCTGGTGTGCAAAATGCAGGAAGAAACAAATCTGCAGTAAGGAACTTCTTAAAATGTGCGGTTGGGGCACACATCGTGATTCCTACTGTGCTTCTGATACTTGTCCTCACTGTTATGTAGATTAGTAGACCCTGAAAATGGTTTGCTTATGTTAACGGTGGTTGCACGCGACTGTGTGGGACATGCTTACCACTCAGGTTGTTGGGAATACACAAACGCCACTTCTAACTGCAGGCATTTGCCCCATGATAATTCTCCACCCCATCCAATTTCTCCCCTTAAATCCTAGAACATGCAGGTGAGCCCAGGGAAGATGTAAACATCTGTGCAGGTGTAAGAGAACTACCAAAGGGGCAGTTCACAGACACATCATGCCAGAAAAAACTCACCAACTGATACAATCTTCATGAGCCAAATCCTTCGGTTACTTCTACAGGTGATGTTTTACATAGCATTTACAAACCAGAGACGTGTTATTAACCAGCAGAAATAACACTAAGGCTATTTGCTGTGTTTTGGAAGAGTCAAACACAAAGGCAATTGCAAGATCATGCCATTACATAGATATCTTGAGATCACAACCGGACTGTATGTCATTTGTTCAAAATTACAGTATAAAATACCACTTCTCACTATTGCTTCTCAATTAAGAAAACAGCAGTACTTCCTTCAACTTCCGTATTACCTGACTGATACTGAAGAATATTCTTTTTAACACTGGTGAATGCAGAGGAGTGCCATATATGGCAGGGATGCCCTTCTCTAACCGAGGGGACTACATGGTAATGCTTGCCACATCATCTTTACCATCACTAAAGAAGTTTCTAAATTGCTTGTGAGGAAAATGTTAAAACATCTAATACTATAATAATTTTATATATACATAAAAAAAAGTTCCTTAATACGTTTACCTAAAATAAAAGAAGGATTTAGCTGTAAAAATGAATCACACCTACCTAGCATTCGGAGACTGTGTGTGCTCTTGTTGTTTTCTTCACTTTTTGAAGTGGAGCAGAACACCTGATCATTATCGCTTAAGAACTGTCTTTCTGTTCTCCAGTAATGCAGCTCTGCAGCATCTTGCAAAAATTTGTAGGTACTTTCATTCATCTTTTCATTTCTTCTTAGAAGCAGGGGAGAGTATGTCCAGTAATGATAAAATACATAAAACAAAACCCAATATGAGTGTAAAAAGTAAATATTGTTAACTGTGGTAATTCTTTGCCATTTTGGTTAAGTCAGTAGATAAGGCTAGTCCAGGGAAAACTGCCCATTTTAAATGTATTAGTATCATGTATCATACTAAAACCAAATCACTTTAAAGGACTTCCTTTTCCAAAAAAGAGAATGTTATGGACAGTTCAAAAGCAGTTCTGGTTTGTTCCATTTCTCTGTATTCATCTGTGGTACGAGAATTTAAGTTATGAAACTGATTCATCGAAGGACTTGAGTCTTGCGATGCTGGTAATGTAAAAGGTATCAATAAATAACAAAATGTGCTTTAAGGCTATTTTAACATCTTCCTAAAATGTTTTTCAGAATGTTACTGTGCTTACCACTTGTATTTACAACAGCACTTTTAACACAACTACTGTTGTGAATGTTGCACAACTGTTGATATTTTGGGCTTCCTCTACTTCAAAGTAATGGATCTGGGACTGAATTAGAGTGGTGTTTTTTAAAAAAAATCTGTTTTGCTACTCAGCAAAATAAAGAATCTGAGGTTAAATTCTGAGATATTCTTGTCAGCTATCTGCCACTGTTGCTGAGAGAAGACCCAATGTGAAAGGAATGTGTGATACACAGAGAAACTAAAACCAAGTAAATTAAATCCAAGTTGCACTAGCGTGTACGTCCAGAAAGAAAGGATGAGAATAACAGGAAGTAAGGAGATAAGGGAAAGCAAAGATGGGTTTTTTTTAAAGCTCCAAAACTCTCCAGATGCACTACAACAACAGTGTTATGAAGTATTTAGAACACAATTGTCTTTTGAACTTAGTTGCTGAAACCAAGAATCTTTAAAGCAGCGTAGTTTGACCTCAACAAAAATCAGACCAAGTTCCTGACAGAGTTGCTATGAAGATAAATTTATTAAGTTCAAAAACTTTGGGACGTGGAGGAAAACTAGAAAAGCCTTACATATTGCAGGTTACTGAGAATTAGGCCTTTGACTTTTGGTTGTTTGAAAGGCAGGCAGTGTTTTAGCTGAATGCTACGTGTAACATCCTTCCTGCTGGCATGGAACAGCTGCTCCCTTGCCCTGCCAGCCAAAGTCCTTTAGGATGGCATCTGGTTGTAGGTCATAAGAGATAGGGAAAAGTATGAGAAAGATGACAACGATCCTTTGCGTGATGTGCTCGTAAGCTAAAAGTAATCCACTATTTTCAATATAGGGTTTACTTCATTGTAGTAACCTAATGACAACGTGATTGGACCTGTACTTAGCATAAAGCCTCCATGCCGTATCAGCCGCAGCCCGTACCCATCTAAGACCCAAACAGGCCAAAAGCTGTACGAGCCAGTACTCTCCTGCCAGATCAGTACTTCACAATATGGTTTTTTTCCCCTAAGTACACCACCACCTGGAAATGTTCAGTCAGCAGATACAAATCGATAAGCTTTTTCATTCTTAATAGAATTGTTTATAATTGGGAGACAAGGCACAGCGTTAAGTTGATCAGAGACTTGTGAACAAGTGTATAAGGAGAGTTAACTCATTTTTACCTGGTTACGGTACAGTACATCTCCAATTAGAATATGCAACAGACTTTTCATATCCTCTGCAAGACTCTCAAACGTAATTTTCTCAGAAGACATGTACAGATTTGATAAAGAGCTCGGAAGGATGATGTGCAGCAGATAAACGCATGCCAGGCCTCCAGATACTAGACTTTGATGGGAGTTAAAATTCTGAAGCCGTCTGCCCCACTGACTGTTTTGTTGGAGCAGCAGTAGATAATTTACAGCAGTCAGGGAGGAAAAGGTAAGCAAACTGAACCAGCGGAACCCAACGGCAACATTCTCTGCACCGTCACTGCAGCTTGCGGGATGGAAGTTTCCTTAGCTGCAGGAAGTCAGCCATGACAGTTCTGGTAGGTCATTCATGGTCTCCTCTCACTTCCATACCCTGGAAAAACCACAAAAGTCATAAGTCCATTAGTATTTTGAAAACTTTAAGAAACCCTTTGTCACAGTTGAACCCCATTGAGTAGGCAGCTCAGCACCATGCAGCCACTCACTGCCTCCCTCCCAGTGGGAACAGAATTGGAAGGGCGAAAATGAGAAAATGCCTGGGTTGAGATACAGGCAGTTTAATAAGTGAAGCAAAAGCCCCGCACACAAGCAAAGCAAACCAAGGAGTTCATTCCCCACTCCCCATGGCAGGCAGGGGTTCAGCCATCCCCAGAACAGCAGGGCTCCGTCACACATAATGGTTACTTGGGATGTCAGACGCCATAACTCCGATGTCCCCCCTTCCTCCTTCTTCCCCCAGCTTGTAGTGCTGACGTCATATAGTTTGGGGTATCCCTTTGGTCCCGGCTGTGTCTGCTCCCAACTTCTTGCACACCCCCAGCATGCTCACCGGCAGGGTAGCAGGAGAAACAGAAGAGGCCTTGACACTGCATAAGCACTGCTTAGTAACAGCTAAAGCATCCTTATGTTATCAACAGGCGTTTAGTCGCAAATCCAAAACACATCACCATACCAGCTGCTCTGATGAAAATTACCTCTATCCCAGCCAAAACCAGTACATCCTCCCACTGCAGGATAGTTCCAGTATTTCACTGAACTCAGAGAAGGAAACATGGAAATCCACTCACTTCAAACAAAAAAATAGCGTTAGCTCCTTACCCTTAATAGTTTATTTTCCACAGGCTGCACAAGATCACTGAACTGGAGAGAATTTAGGTGACAGCCAATTTGTACAGCAAAGACAGCAATAGGAAGTTAGCACAACTATGATGTCCCTTTGTATGTTTTAATTAAACCTGGTTATCATCCTTATATAGTTTAGGCATATTACCTACCGCAACAATTCAAGCAACTTCATTTAACAACTGCTGAGGAAAAAAGTATTGGCAGCCAGTATTTACATGATGGGTTACCTCCAGGGTTACCTCCAGCATTGCCAAGTTGTGAAACTCACCTGTTAAATACTTTGCCCAGAAGGTGATGATGGATTTAGGTCTTTAGTCTGGACATAACTGAGGTAGACTAAAACCATGTCACTATATAATGCACTGAAATATTCTGAAGTACTTTGAGAAGCTTTCAAAAACAAGTATTCATCTAGAAGCACAAAGAATGAGGTATGAGGTATCAATATCCTAGTGTTTATCACTCCAGAAAACTGTATCACATTTTAAAAATCTAATTTTGAAAATGAGACTAGAATTTTCTACCAGTGGATTTTAGCCAGCTATTGGTGTAGAAAAAAGGTGCTTTGCTTGGTCTTTTGTAATATTTTTTAAACATAGCTTTAGCATCTAAGGTTCAGTACTAGGCTTTTGAGTTGCATCTAGTCTGAAAACTTTGAGACAGTGCCTGTTGTACTTCTAGTGCTTATGGTGCCAGAGGTCAGCTAGAGCTGTGTTTGTGGCTCTGACTAGAAACCCAGTGAAAACCAGCAGTTTTAGCTAAGGTGGTACTATGCAAGAAACCTATACAATAAAATTGGTGATATTTTCAGTTATTCTGTGGGAAGAGAGTTGTCCAAGATGTATATTTTTTAGTAACAAATATAAGAGAAAAACCACACACTTTAAAGTAGCTGGCATTGTAGAGATGATTCCAATTCAGACTGATAAAGCCTATGAAAATATCAAGATTAAAGCCATTCATTATATGGTTTACAGTCAAGCTTACTACCAAGGAACATTATGGTTAGATTTCATGGTTCACCATATCTGCACACTTCCAGTTGTGACAGCATGGACTTCTTTAGTTAGAAATTTAAGAATCCATCTTACAGATGGACAACTGGCTCTGAAATCAATGTGTTTACCTCAGATATCTTAAATATATGCAAGCTAAAAATACATAGAAGCTTTGCCAGATCTGCCAGTGAGAAATGAGTCTCAAACAAGCAGTAACATGGGCCCACCAAGCAGTTGTCCAGACTTGAACTACAGCATTAGAAAGCAACAAGTGCTTTATGTATTTACAGTGATCACATCTGAGGTTGCCGAAGGCCTGTCTGCCCCCATTCCCATATTACTATACAAAGAGAGCTAACAGTCCAAGAAAAAAGTGCTAATTCAACTCCTGCCACTTATCCCCTACTGAGAGCATTCTAGAAAAAAGCCTCTTTGACTAAGGCCAGAATTAGCATGTTTAAAAATACAAGGTAAGAGTTAAGGCTTGACATTTTTGCCTGTAGTAGTGAAAATATATTCCCTAAAGCTTTATCCCATCTAAACTTCTCAACTTGCCAAAGAAGTTAAGCTAAGACTTGAAGTTATTATCACCCTCTAAAAATCTGTGTGAAAAAAGAAATCTAAGCTTGGAATAAACTCAAGATCTTTAGGCCAATAACTTTATGAAGTCATGCCAGACAACTTGTTTTGGCATTTGCATGGTAGCAGGGGAGAACAGTTTAAAGTTGGAAGTTGTGAAACCAGTTACTGAGAAACCGCAGCTTTGTATCAGGTCTGAAGTTTACTCCATTTAGGTTTTTTACTTTTATTTCGGTAAGCAGATAGCTGAACTGCTTTTACTTTGCATAGTTCTGGCTCATCCTTAGCTATACCAGTCAGGCTTTTGCAGTAAGCTACCTTAGTACACTCAGCTAAGTATCTCCTACTGCTAAAACAAACTAACAAATTTTTTAAAAGTAGCAAGAGACAGTGACCTACAGTCTTCTTACTAGTTCATACTTCCACTTTAAACATTGAAATGCTGTATAGTATTTGACATACAAGGACATATGACAGCTTTTCAGTTCTCAGGCCACAAGAGATTGCTGATAGTCACAGAGCCTCTTAACTCTAAGAAAGGAATTTCAGGAATGCTTCCTAGCATTTGTATTCAGGTTTGATTTAAAATGCAAGCAGCAGGCTTCAACTACAAATACCAAGTTCCTCAGCAGTTCTGGGAGATGAATGGGATTGTAATGCAAGTCAAGTCTCATAGGGGAGGGAATCCATACTTCCTTCACAAGGGTCAATTTTAACTTTTATAACTTCCATATTGCAGCTGAGTAACAAACAGTGACTGCTTTGAGGCTTAAGGGTTTCAACTACATGACTTCTGGAGGACAGGTGATATGACAAAGCTAGATTTTGACAGACTATGCATTTAAAATAAGTAGTCCTAATGAAGCATGTAGCATTTCACTTCTAATTTCTTGACCTTTCAATTAAAAAGGAAGGAGGTAAGTAAATCTTGAATTCATTTTGATCCCTGGATCAAAGTGAATGAGAATGGCAAGCAGGAACTAAAACAAGTCATCCCAAGTTTACCCTGAGTTACTACAAGTTGGAAGACCAGTCCTATTTAATAGCATGTACACACACACTCCTTATTCCACATCAGGAATAAGCTCAGTTTGATATATTTTAAAAATAAAGACCACTGGCAAGATTAATACTAAAATGCATATTAACTTGTTTTATTGAGGCACAACAAGGCATTGTGAATAGCCCATACTTGAGGCAATCGATAGTGTAGTAAGCTGGACATTAATACAGTTTAGGGTAAGTGCAAACAATATACATTCACAGCTTTACTAGCAAGGCTACATCACAACTGATAAAGTGCCAAATTAGTGCTGATTCAGTACCCCAACTCCATGATTTCACCTTGCACAACAGGACCATCATTTCCCCCAAAAATGGAATCATACATCTTCTATGAAGTCAGTAGTAAGTGCAAAGCTAGTCCCACCCCCCTCCACCAAGGTGTTTGGAGCAGCTCTTGTAAACATCGCACTGGATTTTAGTCCTGATAAAGGAGGTATCCCGAAAAGGTGGAGTATTTCCAGCTACTTCCATAGATGGCTCCCCGATGCAGACGCAACCAGATCTGATCTCCCTGGAACAGCTGCAGGACTGCATGGTTACTAGCTGTTTCATGATCAGGAGCCCCATCATTTGCATATGCTGACACTAGGACCTCTTCATTCTTCATGAGATTCACATACAGCGGAACATTCACAGCCAGTTTCAGCATGTGGAAGATGAAGACATAGGTACCATTCACTGGACAGTTGAACCTACCAAGCTGGATATCAAAAGTTTCTCCAAGGTTGTTCAGCAACAGATCAAACACAATTGGCTGGTCTAGAGTTCCAGGGGCCAAGTTAGATGTTCTAGCAGCAGAGAAGGCAACTCTCATCTGCTGCGGGAGGGGGTAGACGTGCACTGGTAGTATGGTGGCAGCTTGGCTCGTCACTGGCATGTCAACAGGGGTGATGCTGCGGGAGTCCCCCTGCCCAGAGTCCCCACTGTTAAAGGTTTCATTGTCTCGTTCTGGACTGCTCACCTGAGAGGAATCACTCCACCCTGCTGTTAAAGATGATTAGCAATGATCAATAAGTATAACAGAAGGATATCCTTAAATCTTCAGGCATAATCTTAAGCAGCAAGTGGCTTTGCGATAGATCTGTCTTTTAGGTACAGGAAGTCAAAGGACCCCACTGAGAACAGAACTTTGAAGCTGGTTTACAGTTCACCACACTTGCAGCATGCAGCCGGATGGACTACAATTTAACTACAAACAATGACTTTTCATACTTTTATGAGAAGGCACTAGCTTGGAATAGGTTTAGCTTTAGTATTTGCCATATACACATATTACCATAAAAAAGCATATATTGTATCTCCACTCAAGAGAACTTCTGAAAAAATGGCAGGATTACCAAGAGCCAAGTAGTCATTTAGTCACCTTCAAAACTCAATTTACACTTCAAGTTACCTCAGTACTGTTGTTCTGGAGCTGAATTCATAGTAGGTCATATCAACTTATGATGCTAGAATATATTAAGTTTGAACAACTAGAATTTCTGAAGTTTTCTACACCCTGTTCCCCAAAACAAAACTGTTTAACTTTTCAAATACCCAAGTTAAGTCTACAATGAAAACATTAATAGATCTGAGATTTAAAACAGTCACCCTCAAGTTTCAAGCCACTTATTTCCACTGAAAAGGAACACCTTAGAGATACCAAATAAGGCTAAGCAGAATTGCTACTGGTATCTTACTGTACCTACTGCCACAATATCATGTTTCTTGGTTCTTTTTTGAAATACAAGTCCTCCCTGGCAGACAACATGCTTTACCCTAAAACCACTTCATGATATGCCATGATTTCCCTCTATTCTTCAAAGTAGTGATCTGTAGTTACTATTCCTCTTTTTCCACTTATAGCATTAAGCCCAGCTTTTTCCAGCACATTTTCCAGGACTAAGTCTTGTTTACAACTTTTCAAAATACATGCTTGGATTGAAACAGCTAGTCTTGGGTATTTCATTAGGTTTTGTACTTCAGCATGGAAGTACAGAGTAAACCTGTGTTTCCAAACTTTTTTCTTTGAAAAATAGTTATTTTAAAGTTTGAGATGTGACAGCTTACTTGGAATCAGGGGAGACCATACAATTAAGGGATGAAACCAAATGCAACATGAGAACCACCCCATGTTTATTTCCTGGTCAGTTTATTTGTGAAGAAAGTTCAGTAAGGTACCATTGTGTCAGAACTTTGACATGTGAAGACACCTCATTAAGAGGTGAAATTAAATCTGCTGCTATGCAATAGTGACTGTCTTAAGAACAGCACTTAAGCTTTCCTCTATATTGGCTAATTTATACCAAACTTGATCTATTTGATCAGTAATAGTACATTTTCCTCACTAGTCACATCACACTCCACTTCAGGATCTGCTATGCCCAAGCACATACATGTGCCACGGGGAACCTGAGGTTAGCCTTACCTCTTGAATTTGCTCGAGGACCACTAGTTATCCCACCTCGTTTATAGCACTGCTGGTAGTTAACATCCTACGAACAGAAGTATTGGTAAGATTGCTATGAGCAAACCTGATGCACAATTTTGTCAAGCTCTAGAATAGACAGTGAGGGAGTTCTTAATTTATGAAGACTTTTACAGTAGCTGATACAAAATTAAAGAGCTAGTTCAACGCTGTTCTAGCAAGTTAGCTTCTGAACTATACATTCAGTTCAATGAGCCTTACCTTAAATCCCAGGTCTGTTATGAGTGTCTAGAAGAACCTATTTCACTTCAAAGCTGAAGACCCTCCTCCCACCAAGAACACCTTTGCTTTCTTTTTTTTACGTTTTTTACCTAACAAACTAGCAAGTTTTCAGTAATCCATTTGAGAACTCTTTTTATACTACAGAGGCATTGAGGACCAACTTTAAAATCCACAGTAGAATGAACTCATTATGCCACATCTTATTTGCCATCAATTTGCATTTTGGAGATTCCCTTCAGCCTAAAATCAACCTATCATACAGAGGTATCATCTGCCTGAACTGACTTTCTATTTCAACTGCTGTCTACTGTTCAAAAGGGGTTTCAACTAGGAAACAAAACTAAACTAGCTTATAAAGAACAATGTACCTGTTAGGATAATGAAAAGCTACAGTATTAGAAGACTTCTCCCATACAGCACTCAAGGTGACTGGAAACAAAGTCAATACTTACCCTCTGAGAATATGGCATTCCAGCATAATCTCTACCAGGGAACTGCAGCTGGCCATAGCTGCCATTAGTTATTGAAGGTGAGCCTCTGTAAGCATCAAAACCTGTTCAAATAACATTGATTATTCAGTATTATTCATGGTTTGGCTTACAAGTCCAGAATACAACTACAGCTCCCTTTTGGTAGTTATGTGTATTACATTACAAATTACACATCTACTCCTTATTTCAGAGTCTCACTACTCCTACAGAGAATGCATTTCATTAGCTACTCTGAACTACCTAATGCTTGTATCAGAGTTACAGGTCTGTTACATCAGACCTTAAAAATTGCCTTTGATATTAATGGAATTTCACAGAACAGCTGAAACTTGCTACATCCAGAGACAGGATTTCGCTGAATTAAAACACTTTCTTTTGCTATTACAGATGCTTAGCTATGACTGTTACACATTTAAGTAATATTTAGCATCTTGAGCTGTTACGATTACCAACCCCTTAAGCACTGGTAAGTTAGAACTACATAACTCATTCTCCAGTACATGTTCCTACAAGACATTGAGCAGTCTCAGCCCAGTAACAGAAATAACTTTTACCACAGACTAAGTGCCCTTCCACTTCAAAGTAGAATCGGCCACAGCTATCAACAACCTTAAGTTGATATCTGATGAGCCAAAACTTCAGCTAGCAGCAGAATAGCAACTGATTTGCAGAGACCAAACAATCCTTCTCTTAAAACCCTTCAGTTTGTTATTAATACAGAAGTGCTCTCCACTACTGGGAACCTCTCCCCCATCCTAATTTCTGCTGGTAACATTAGAGCCAGCAGTGCAAAGCAAAGAATATTGTGTTTGGGACAAATACTACAAGTGACATCTGAAGAGAAAATACCTGCCCAGAACATAAGACAGATGCCAAGAGAAAGAATAAAGGGGGTAAAGAAAAATAACAAGCAAAAGAGCCTATACAATTAAGTAGTTTAATAGCCTATTAGTAGAAGTTCCTTTTGTAATTCAAAAGGCTGAAATGGCTCTGCCAGTTCACCTGACATGTGAAGCACACAGGCTACAAAAGTCAGAACGAACTTGCTTAAATTCTACAAAGGAAGACCCCCCCCATCCCTGCACATTGCTGAAAGTCTGTTTTAAGAAGTTTCATATACAGAACTTAAATACTATATTACATTAAAACATGTTTTAGTGTTACTATATTAGATTTTTTTTTAATTTAAGGTGGTAGTAAATACATACCTTTGTACCCACCAGGGGAACGGTAAGAATTAGCCAGTGACCTTCCACCTCTAGCAGATCCTCTGACAGACCCACGACTGTTAAGGTAAGGCTGAGGGGGTCTGGGAATAACATTAGTCTGTGCTGGATAAAAGGCAAGGCTACCATTGCTAACAGGAACAGCTCCATCAGGTTGATAATTCACTGCTTAAAACAGAAGGCACAGGTGAATTCAAAGTTTTTGTAACTGTAGAAGGTTACCACACCTAGAAGCAAGGGCAGCATTAGAAAGTTCAGAGAGTGATTAAGCTACTCTGAATATACTTTTCTTATGCCCCTTCATTACTCCAAGTGTTCTTCATTACTCCCCTTTGTTCTGCAAAGTGTAATGACTGTTAAAGCCACTCTAGACATTCCAGGCTGCCAGTGTAACCCTCTAATGCATTCAACAAGGTTCAATTGCCTAGGTCAGAACAAGCTTGCTAGCAGCATCAAAAAAATAACCAAGCTAGAACATCAAGTAACACCTGATTAAGAATTTTCAGTTATAACCAACACCAGTCTACTAGCAAGACCTTAGTACCAATAAACTAGGTCATCTCAGTGTCAACATCCTTCAGAGCCATGAGACAAACTCAATCTTACCTAGACAGCAGTAAGACAATTATGTTAAGCTAGATATTTGGGTTCAGTCTCTTCAGGCACTCCTGCCACATCATTAGGCAGTTCAGCCCCAAGCAACAGGTACTCAAGAATGCTTTTCACTCACAGGGTGGTTGAGTGGTTAGCTTTAATACAGACCTCATAACCATGAATGTGTTTCCACAGGACACTTTTTTCCAAAAAATTTAGAAACTGATCCAGAGTGACAATCTAAACCCCTCTGAGGTCTGTGCAGAGCCACTGCACAAGATGAATAAAAGCATGATATTTCACCAAAAAACTGTCTAGAA
Source organism: Psophia crepitans (assembly GCA_013399095.1). Lineage (NCBI taxonomy): Eukaryota > Metazoa > Chordata > Aves > Gruiformes > Psophiidae > Psophia > Psophia crepitans. The sequence goes on from VWZZ01000614.1 coordinate 638,606, forward strand.
GGCCGATCGTCTGTAGTCTCAGTGATGAGAAGGAGCATTCATGCTAAACACGCTTTCCTGACTAATATACTTATTGTGCCTTGGAGCTCTTAATCTTCATGTGCCTCACTGACTTCACACAGTATCAGTCTATTTCTGCCATAATTCCTACAAAGAGTCCTCTGACAGACAGCCCAGTAATTTTAAGTGACCTTGAGTCACTTGATTAGATAGTCTTATAAATCTAGATTCCTAGCTGCCACCTTCCTTTCATCCTAGAACCTGTTTCAAGCAAATTTAGGGGCTAGCCTCAATTTAGATTTTTAGTGTCAGCTATATAAGTTTGCCTGCTACAGTGTCTGAATGGCAAGCAGGTCAGTTGTGTATTGAATAAGGCAGCTCAAGACCCTACTTATCAGAAGTTTAGTATTCTTCAGGTCACACTCAGACTCAAACAGCTAATAAAGTCAGCCTTGGTAAGAAATTAGAGCTATATAAACAGAAGTAAAAGGAGGATTATCTTTTGTTGCAGAGTAGACTGTCATAAGCTTGCACCTGCTTCAGGTTCCTGCAGCTCAGCTGATTCTCAACACCTCACCAAATTACATTAACTTGTGATTGACGCCTTCTAGTTAGGAAATTAGCCTTCCTAGGCAGCAAGCAAGTGTCAAATTTGGGGTCTAATTAGGAACATGGATCTCTGCTACAGAAAGCTAAATTGCAACATAAGATACAGCTGGAGTGATAAGTAGGCATGGCAGACATGACCTGACAGTAACATCTAGAATGTTTACCTCTAATATAGTAAGGTGTAATATCCATGCGAAGATTTTGGCAGTACTAGTCAAGATCAGCCATTTATTTTACAATAATCATATTTGAGCTATAAGTTCAAAGAAAAGATACCAGCCCATTCTTAAAACAAGAAAATTCTAAATACTAAACAGCTTTCAGATCAGATATTTTAGTCCTGTACTAGCAGCACAAAATGCTTACCACTTTGGATAGTTCACCTCAGTACTGAATGCTTCTTACTACATTCGTGTTTAGCATTCTGCAACTCCCAGCACTACCAACAACACTAAAGTATTATCAGAGACCAATTTAATGGTCCAAATGAAGTATTTCATCACTGCTTCAATTCCAAGCAAACACTTGTTTGCCTGACAAGTATCACTGCATACTGAGTTTCCAGCAGGTGGGAAGTATCTTTCAGGCCTGTAGGTGACACTGTCCATACAGCTAGTATAAAAACCAGTTTGAAGCAGCCTTCCATCCTGCTAGCAGTTTTGAAATTAAGTTTACATACCATACCATCAACTAGATTAGAGTTGATGTATCACTAATGACAGGTGCTACATAACAGAGGTTCAGAATTTTGCTAATTTAGAACATGCATACACTCACAGCACATGTTAATTAATTAAAATACTACTATAACCTGAAGAACTCAAGACTACTTGAAATCAAGACAAGTACAGTTCTTACCTGAAGATAGAGATTCTTGCGAAAGAGAGGTTTGTTCTGCAACATGAGAAGACTGCAACTGGCATTGAGGAGGAGTCTGTGTACTTGCTGTAGAGAAACTCTGGTTATATCCTGCTGAATATGAAGAATCCTCTTTAATTTCCTGGTCTTTACGTGGAGGCAGTGGTGCATTCACTTTAAATACCTACAACATATTTCAAGACAAACACTTAAGACTACGAGCTAAAGTCTTCGCCTAATGCCACTACCATGCTACACTGAGGATTAAAAACATACACCTAGATCAGTTTCTAGACGACCAACTGTTTCCTAGAAAGAATCAAGAACACTGTATTTCAAGCCATCCTTTCCCTTCTCAGTAAGCTTGTAGAACTTACTCCTTATGTAGCTACTACCCAAGTAGCATAGTGTGATTGACCATAGCGCCCATGTTTGCTCAAAAGAGCAGCTACCATTCAGTAAGCTATTTTGCTTCTATGGGAAGTCAACCATTGGATTGACTTGGTGACTACTTATTCTACAGCTGTCCTGGTTTCAGCAGGGGTAGATTAGTTTTCTGCCTCACAGCTGGTTAGTGCCAGGTTTTGGATTCAGGACAAGAACAATGTTGATAAAACATCAGCATGTTAGTTGCTGCCAAGCAGCCAAGGACCTTCCAGCTTCTCACAGTGGCCCACTGACAAGGTGGGCAGCACCCAAGAAGCTGGGAGGGGACACAGCCAGGACAGCTGACCCAAACTGGCCACAGGGATATTCCATACCATATGATGTCATGCTCTGTACATAACTGTGCAGTTGCCTGGGAGGCAGGGCAAGCTGAGCAGCTTCAGGTGGTGAGCAATTGTGCTGCCCATGACTTGTTTTCTACACTAATATTTTTTCCTGTCCTATTAAGCCATCTTTATCTCAAACCACAAGCTACTTTTTTCATTTTCAATTCTCTTCCCCCTCCCACTGAGAGGGGCCAGTGAGTGAACCACTGTGTAGTTGTTTTAGCTGCCTGCAGGTTAAACCACAACAACAGCTTTGACCTGAATCGGTAACAGCCTACACTGAGGTAAGATGTTCATGTTTGGGAAGAATTTGGGTCTTTATACACATCTTGGAACCTGATGCAACTCTATCCACTCAGATAAATACCATATTAGACAGCCTTCACCCCTTTGACAAATTGAACCTCAACTTTCTTAATTGATCTTGATACTAGTTGTCACTTGACAACATCAGTTCTGGTAACTTGGGATATTGGCTATAAAGCAATACAGTCACTGGAGTGGCAGAACTCTGGTTGATTAGAGTTAACTAACAGTAATATCTACGCCCCACCCTACTGTCCAGGCTGTAGCATTAAAATCTGAGTTAAAGACTTTGTTGCTTAGGTTACATGTTTACTCTAAAGGATCTTAAAAATAGGAAATAAGTCTGTTTTGAGTAAAAGGATCCAAGTTTTAGAGAGCTGTCAACAGTACTTATACTGAGTCTAAGGTGTATCTAACCATTTTCCAAGACTATGAAGTGTTTCAAGACAGATCAGGGCAAGACTAACTACAGCTAGATACAAGGAACAGCTTGATATCGCTTGTCATTTGCAGAAGCTTCTATAATTACAACAGAAAATTAACACTTTGCCAGAGTCAAGAAGCCAAGTATTTCCCCTAACAGGGAGCCAGCACAGAAACCCCTCATCATACTGAAGCAGTGAGCATAAGCCTGAACCATTATAAAATAACACAAATTCTGGTTCTGATTTACCAGATGAGTGATCTAAATGATCTAAAGCAATACTCTTTCCAAAACAAATTTGAAGATGCTGTGCAGTCAGACTGTCAACACCTACCTCCTGGACTGTTTGCAGCAAGTGGTTTACTTTTTCCTACCAGTGAGGGTTACAGGTGGAATGTCTAGTAAGAGTACTTGAGCTACAGGTAGGATCTGCCTTTAAGCTTCCCTAAGCACAGTGGCAGCAATAGGGTGTTCAGGACACAGAGGCTTCCTTTACAGTACTATTGCTATTTGGCAAGAAGCCATTTGACCCCTAGCAATCCACTGAAATCCAATGGCAGTGCTTTCCTGGCAGCAATAAGAATCTAAGCAATGTAGGGAAGAAAACCCTGCACTGCAAAGTTAAAGACTGCCACCACTACAAGAGGTATTAACATCCTAGGAATTTAGCAACAGATGCTTGCCAGTTTGACCCCAAAATCCCAAGAGAAATCTTGAACATTTAACATATCTGAAAACAGCACAGCATTAATTTAAGTGAACTTTCAGTGATAACATTTTGATCAAAAGCACTCTGAACACAGACACTAGGTTCAGATATAATCAGAATGACTGAGAAAGACTCTGTATTTGTATCATGAGATTGCTTATCTTCTAGACTGGACCTGGAGAGACTCTGGATTCCTTGGTCATAGCATGCTGCTATTTCTCTACTTTCATAAGAAATCACCACCTAGCATAATTTAAATATCACTTAAAGAATCACCTCCCTACCACCACGTGCCTTATTTATAATGTATATAAGCTCTGTACCTCTGAGGAAGGTTCTACTTGAACCTCTTCTACAAATAGAGAATCACATGGAAAAAGTCATGGTAGTGATTTACTACAGACCACACCAGGACATCAGATGTTTTAGTCAATTTCTGTGCTTTGAAAGGCTACTGGTACCTCCTTCCACCAAACCCTACTGTATATGTCTCAATACTGCAACACGTAGATTGTCCAGCAAATTGTGAAAGTGCACTTGTGTGTTTGTTAAAATGGAAAAATCTCAATGACTTCTAAGCTTGCTTTTGAGCAAGAACATTAAATGAAGGTTTCTAGCATCTCCTGGAAGAAGGTATCAGAGGAGTAGATAAGGCTAAGTAGAGGGAAGGGAATGTTAACAACTAAATGGAGATCTTTCCTCTGAGTCCCTCTAAGCTTGCACTGCAGATTACCAGACAGTAGCCACAGTACAGGACAAAGCTATTGGAGAGTGTCCAAAGGTGGGCAACTAAGATGGTGAAGGGTCTAGAGAGGAAGACATACAAAGAGAGGCTGAAGTCCCTTGGTTTGGTTCAGTCTAGAGAAGAGGCTGAGGCAAGACCTCATCACAGCCTACAGCATCCTCATGAGGGGGAACAAAGGGGCAGACACTGATCTCCTCCCTCTGGTGACCAGCGACAGAACCCAAGGGAACAGCATGAAGCTGCAACAGGGGAGCATTAGGCTGGAGATCAGAAAGGTTCTTCTCGGAGAGGCTGGTGGGGCACCGGAACAGGCTCCCCAGGGAAGTGGTCACAGCACTGAGCTTGGCTGAGTTCAAGAAGTGCCTGGACAACACTCTCAGTCATCTGCTCTGATTGGGCTGGTCCTGTGTGGAGCCAGGAGTTGGACTCAGTGATCCTTATGGGTCCTTTCCAACTTGGGATATTCTATGTTAGAGAACATTAGTAATGACGTATGGCCCAAAAAAATACTTGCAAGAAACACCACTCGGTCCATGTGGACTATTCCCTAGACATCTCTCCTATCTCTTGTTAACAAGTACTTGATAATGAGCTACACCAGTCTTTATCAAGGACACATTTTCCATGATTCCAGAGGACTGAGTTTTACCCCACTAAAGCAAACAGTTTAAAAAGCAGCAAGACAGGTTCAGGCTTTGGAAAGCTTTTAGTTGTAACAGCTACACACTTCAGGATTCCCTCTCTCCTTGCAGTCTTATTTGAAATCTATGCATAAGAACAGTTTAAGTAGAGGCATCTTTACCTTGGGGCACAGCTATAAATCTGTTTATTTCAGGTCTGACATGTCCCTCTTAGTTCCTTAAGGCTACTAAGATATCCCAGTATTAGATTTTGGGACTATACAGTGCAAAGCCAGAATCTCTGTTCTTAGATGATCTAGTTTAAGTTCTGAAGGAATTGGAGAAGCAGAATTCTAATCTAGGTTTGTAATATTAAAACATCAAAATGATCTATCAAGTTCTGTACTCTATCAGGGAGAGCCAGTTCCCCAGTATTAGGACAAAGTTGTTAGCATTGTCAGTTGTTCTTCTGTGGCCTCAGGTTGCATACTTACAGTCTGCATAGCCTGAAAGGGAGCTGCTGTTATTGTGACAGAACTGCTGCTTGCTGGAGGAGACTGAAAGCTTTGCGCTGGTGCTACTGGCGACATGGAGGCGCTTGAAGTAGGCAATGGTGACTGTGGCTCACTTGGGAGGGGAATAGTTGCCTGAGGGAAGAACAAATGTGATGAAAGGTCACTGGATAGTTATCAGGCAGTAACAGAAGCAGTTAATTTGTTCTAAAGCCTAGACTGACAGAAGTCAGCAGTTTCTACAGGATGACATTTGGACATAGTAGAGCTACAAAATAGCTTTTGCTTACAATTTCAAATCTTGCTGTGCATTCTCAGCAAACAGTACTTCTATTGCAGTCTCTGCTGAATAAGTGAAATGAGCCTATGAGCTACTATACATACCAGTCATTGTAATAATTTCACAATAAAGAGACATTAAATTTTTTTCCCCACCACTAAGAAAACACAGAACACCTTCTGTTCCATTTATTGGAAGATGATTCCCTGGCTGATATTAAAAGTGACTTCTCTTTTCCAAAACTCAGCAAGTCTATGGGGTTGGTTTTTTTCCCTCCCAACCTAATTATGCTTCAGATTAGAAACAATGCTGAGTTGCCCAGAGCATTAACCAGCATTAAGTCTCAACCGTGCAGATGGCCAAATGAATGTTCATTTAGAATACCACTATTTGTAGGAATCAGAAGTCAAAGGGAATGAGAGGCTCTAGACACTTCTGCAACCAATATATTTGCCTTACCAGTATTTGTGATGCTCACCTGGGCAACTTCAATCTTCTTAGGTATCAGTGGCTCAGAAATACGTGAGCTTGTCTGATACAATGGCTGGGAAGCATATTTATCAGTCTCTTGAGAAAGTGATGCTGATGCCTAGAAGAAGCCATACGTATATCTGCTATTACAAGTAGAAAGAACAAAGTTCTGGTAGAGCTATGAAATAACCAGTGCATAAGTTCAAACAAATGGATTTTAAAAAGACCCTGACAAACATTAAGTCCAAAGTAAGTGTACTAGTCATCTTAACCAAAAGCTTCAAGTAATTAGCTTTAGAGATTCACACTTAGATTACCCTTCTTACATAAGAGGTTGTACAACTATCTGACTTTGCAGGGCTAACGTTAAGAACTGTAGATTGCTTCAAGTAGTTATTTACAAAGTCTGTGACATACACCTGTCTCACTGAGTTAAATGGAAAGACATGTGTGATGTTAAACTTTTGGTAAGCTGTCAAACAATACTTCAGAGCCAAACTCTGATTTGCTTTTGCATGTTTGTTAATTAGCATACACTTGTAGTGCTAGGTTTAAGAGCTGTTGTCCTGGTTTCAGCAGGGATAGAGTTAGTTTTCTGCTTCACAGCTGGTATAGCTCTGATCTTTGGATTTAGGATGTCAACGTTGTTAACACATTGATGTTTTAGTTGTTGCCAAGCAGCCAGAGGCTTTTCAGCTTCTCATACTGCCCCCTCAACATCGTGGCATGGGGTGCCCAAAAAGCTGGGAGAGGACACAGCCAGGACAGCTGACCCAAACTGGCCAAAGGGGTATTCCATACCATATGATGTCATGCTTCATATATAACTGGGAGTTGGCTGGGAGGCAGGGCAGCTCAGGAACTTGCTGAGCATCTTCAGGTGGTGAGAAATTTTGCTGTTCATCACTTGCTTTGTTTATCATCATCTTCCTTTTCTGTCCTATTAAACCATCTGTATCTCAGCCCATGAGTTTTACTTTTTTCATTTTTGATTCTCTTCCCATTCCACTGGTGGAGACATATGAGCAAACAGCTGTGTGGTTGTTTTAGCTGCCAGCCAGGACAAACCACAACAGTTGCTTGTATTTAGATACACAGCCTAGGGCTAAAGACCACCAGTCCCATCCTCATCACATATACCATCACAGGTGCATCAGATAGAACTGCACTTGCATCTAGGAGAGTGCACTGTCACCATGGAGTGTATTCCCTGGTTGTGCTGGGACCAAAACTTATCTACTGCTTTCCATGAGAAGCAGGACTGTAAGAGACAGGCACTACACTTCAAATCTAAGGGACTAGACACATGCTGGACACAAGCAACCCTAATTCCAAACAGGAAGCTTGCAAAAAAGCTCAGAACATTCTACCAAATTAGGTGTCCTACATATTAGCACAGCACGAGACCTCTGGATATATATTAAACAGCAAGTTTAGTTAATCCTTGTTAGCACAAGTAGTCCTGTAACACTGTAGAAGTGAGAGAAGGTATCAAGAACCAGGCCAAAACTGCCAATTCAAGAGGCAGCAAGAGTAGACTATAACAGTCTCAACAGGCATATTCAACTATAAAGCACATTAAGGAGTAAAGTACTACATGCACAGTATACTGATAACATGTACATCAGCAAAAAAAACAGTTTAAAAGCATGAACGTTTTCCCCATTATAATCTACACACAATCTAATAGAGAGTCCAAGAGGTTAAGACCCAGATGTGTTTCTGAACACAACACTTCACAAGAGATCTTTAAGATGGTGATCTGCATAAATGTAAATGCTATTTTCAGCTCTAAACCATATTTGAACATTAGCTGAAGATTTAACTGCACATAAAGTTTGAGGTCTTGGTTGAACATCAGGAAGTCAGATTACCAGTATTTCTTCAGTTAGTGTTTGAGAGAACACCTCAGTCTCCAGCTCAGACACCTGCTATTTCATGACAACATCCATCCCAACTTATGCATCCTTTGTGTTGTCATTAGAGGGACTATCTACAGTGTAACCAAAGCAAAATATTTATGCTGCTCTTATGTTCCCACAAGAATAGGCACCACACTTTCTAGCCAGCATTTTTCATCCCACACCCTTCCCATCTCAAGAGGCAGACTGTTCACTTGGCACTCATGCAGTATTAGGAAGACTTTTCCAGCCACCTTTAAGTACTCCAGAATGCTGGCTATACTATTGCTGTTACTTCCACCCTGCACCTGTATGTTGTTCAAGACAGTTATTCAGGAGAGGCCCCACCACAGCTTTCTGTTAGGGCTGGCTATCACACAGATCTCTGAATGCCAGTGAACCCCAAGGAATATTACCTGTTGTGTCTGTGGTGTCACCAATTCTTCAGTTTCAGAGCCAGAAAGAGTTTGATCAGCAGATGCTAGGGAAGTATTTGAACCATGCAGTGCCATGGATGAAGCAGTAGCCTTGCACGAAAAGAAAATTGAGATAAGGTTTTGAAAAATTATCTTAAACATTTGGTTTGGTGCTAGGTCTGTTCTAGTTAACCTCTATATCATTCCTTGGCTACAGCTCTGCCTCTTTAGGGCAGTCTTAACTTCAACTTACTTGAAGGGGCTGCTGAAGAAAATCACTCTGACTTGGCAGTTTCTGTTCTTTTGAAGCTGTAAAACAAAGAATGTGTTAAGTAACATTTACTTTTAAATTCCAACGCTACATATAGTTTTAGTGTACAGTTCTACTTTTTGAACACATTTGGTGTTTAAAGATGCATGCTATTTTTAATGTATGCGCTATATTTAGATATCTACATTTAGACTTAACATCAGTAAGTTACACCTAATTGAAAACTTAAGGTTTTGTAAAAGAGGACAGGTATTAAATGATAAAAATATTTCTACCACAACAGAAATACCCACTTTTCAGATTAAAACCCCAAATATTTAATGGGCTGTAAACCACAATTATACAGTTTAAAAGCAATCCAAACAGTTTCTCAACATGGCCCATTGTTAAATGTTCCAGTTTAAGTGCAGCCAAGTTTATAACACAGGTACAGCACATCAATTCTGTACCTGGGTTCAGATGCACATGCCAGTCTGATTATACAAGCATTCCATTGCCAGGCAGACACACCAACTTAAGCCACCTCCAGCAACAAATAGGCAGGTAAGTGGTTCAAGCTACCTTTTTTTGCAATCAGACATTAATATTCTTTTTTAATTAGACAAGCTGTCTTCACCATGCCTACTTGTCTACAGCCCAAGCAAACCCTGTTAGTGTCCGCAAAAGACTGACATACAGTTTACACTTCCAGTATTACCTACCTACAGGACTACTTGCTGGAGTAACTGAAGGTGGTTGGGATGAACCAATGGCACTTGGTGAAGCTTTATCAAAATCCAGAATGGACTCCTTTTGAAAAAAGGATCAGTTGGGGGAGAAAAAAATTAAACTCTAGATACAAATGAAACATTTTCATCCGACAAGTTGCTGTTAGCTAATTAGAGCTAGGTTCATTCATTCAGTGCAAAAACACATTGTCAGCACTGTTTTCCCTAACTCAGTAGGAATTGGAGCTTTGTGCTACAACAGCAGAGAAAAACATACTTGCATGAAGTTGTAAGTCCCCTGTATCTGAGTCATCAGATCCTGAAGTTTTTCCCTTCTCAATACTGGGTCTTTTGGAAGAGTTGAAGTAGAGCAGAATTCAGCAGCTGGCTGATGTACAGGTTTAGGCACCTAATAAGGAGGAAAGATTAAATCCAAGACTGGAAGCAGACAAGCTGCTTTATCCAATGTAATTCCAGAGCAACCTACAGGTCAGACACCACCAGCCAAGGAATTCTGTGCTGTTATTGATGTTTCCTGAATCAAGCTTTCACTTTGTTAAAAAAACCAGCTTATTGTTGTCACAACTAGTTAAGCCACAGAACTAATTCACTTCTATACATTTGACTATAAAAACGAATGAAGATAACAAGTTGCCTGCACTTAGTGTAAAATTAGGCATCTCCACCTAAGGAAAACCACATATTTAAGACAAAGGCCAGAACAAACTTAAAGCTGCATCACCCGAGGATTCAAACACTCTTCTTCCCAGGAGAGCCCATGCCAATAAATACAAATCTTACTAGGATTGCATTTCCAGACGTTCTGAATAAACTGCACATAAGATATATTGCAAACAGGTTACTCAGGATTAGACCAAAGTGCTCCCATTAACAAGCCAGTTTCTGCAGGAGCTGATGCACTGAAAGGATTACATTAAACTTTTAATATCGGACATAAAAATACACTTGTGCTTCCACACATAAGCCTAACTTTGTAGCTAAATAAGGATTTCTGTAGGGCCTTATTACTCCTTGACTCAGATGATCCCTTAACAGATCATTACAACTAGGTGTCACTTCAAAAGAGGGAAATATATGCAAGAATGGGCACATCTAAGGTATCAGAAAAATCACACTGGTGAACTCCTTCAATAGCAGAAGCCCAGTTATTTAGAGAGCAACAATAATATTAGACTGCCTAGAAGCCTAACATGTCTTTTGAAAGCAACTTGGTAAGAGGGAGGCTTGTAACAAGTATTTCAAAACCACAATTTTTAGTGATTCTCTAAAGCTGTGCTGTTCTTATGTCTATGCAGCTAGAGGGAGGCAAATCTGAAGACATTACGTAGTTGCATTATTTCAACAGGCCCAAATGTTGAGACGTGCAGGAATACACGAAAGCCTTTACTTTCCTACAGTACCAACATCTGTCTTTCCAAAAGGAGGTTACTACTTCAATACACAGTATAGTGGTATAGCTGAGTATTTGTATGAAGCCATTAGAAGACTATGACAGAAGGGCATGTGTATCATAACATTTAATTGTCACATTAAATTCAAACTGAATTGATGAAGTGTTCTTTGTCCAGTTTTAGGACAACAAGCCCAAATACACTCTTGCATTTCCACTTCAACAGTTATCTGAAACAAATCACTAGCATCTGCAGAAATTCCAGTAGCACGCACAGGGAAGAAGCTTGCAGGGTTTAGTGAGCTTCAAAGCATAATCCATGTACATGCAGCACATTAACTCGAGGACTCAGTCATCACCCACACAACAGCTATTTGTTGAGCTGTGAGAAGTTTTACTTTATTCTAGAGCTTGAAGAATACACCTTTGTACTACTCTACCTTAATTAGAATTTGATTCACCAGCACTACCTTTAACTACTGACTGTGCAGGTTTATATTGTGTACAGTTTCCAGTAATGAACAGGAACTAAAGCTGTTCAGGATCTAAGTGCAGGACAAAAGATACAGTTGAATAAAGTCTCAGTTTTAGTTAAATCTGATAGTTAATTATAGATTAAGTTACTAGGAAACTGAATCTTCCTGTCCATCACTATTAGCCTTTACTACAAGCAGACAACCTTAACACGCTTGCAGTCATGATAAAGTCATTATGGGTGACTCAATGGTTTATTACCCTCTTCCTCTTCACCACAGTTTACTATGACACAAGTATACTACCAAGCTAGTTCTGTAAATACGGCAAATGGATAACAAGCTTTTCACCTTTAAGTTACCTAACCAGGTCAAGTCTGGCAGTACCTAAAGCTATTTGGATTGTCCACTAGCTACATAAGTTAGACTTGTACATTAAACACAAACAAGTAAAAACAGCCCCCAGGGCACAGAAGCAGAAGAGACTGCAGTGTTTCACAGGTGGCAAAGTGGCTGCAAAGATAATACAATCTTCTGTATACTTTTACAGTTTGTTAGTCTTCATCTCCTTCCCCAGCTCATACTCTGTGCATTATGCTGGTAGCATTCTTTACTTCAACTAGAAGAGCAAGCATACAGGGTTACATATTATTAGGGCTTTAAGTCAGCATTGAAACATTGAGACTCCATTCTGTCAAAGTTATTTTCTACTTCCAGCATATATTAAAATACACCTGCTAGAAGTAGCAATAGTGATATTAGCTCATACTGACTTGCTGTTTTGCTGGTACTTCACTGTTCAAAACTAGAGTATTTAAGTGCAATACAGAGCATACATGAAAAAGCATCAGAAAGTTGAAGTACTTCAGGTTTTATGCCTTTATGAAAAGAGATGCTTTGGAAAGAGTAGGTACTTGGCATCCTTATTATGGTTTGAAACCAAATTTTCTTTCTGGTCTACAGTTAGGCACTGTTCCTGGGAGTCTTACAAGCTGGCAGCAGATTCCGAGTTTGATAGTCTGTTAGGCCAGCTCACAAACTTCACACATGCCGAGATCACTTAACACTAGTGGTTCAAGCAACATTCAGGTTAGTTTTACACACCACCAATAACTTTAGGGTCTAATTTGTCATCATAATTTTCTGGAACCTAACTTCAGCACTGCTTATGCATTCAGCAAAAACAGTTTCAACATATAGCCAGAAAATTGACTAAAAATGGAGATAAAAACCTAGATTTTGTTTTAAAACCTGTTAAACCATTGTAAGCAAACCAACATAAAGGCACACTGACCACTTTGGAATTTTACTAGTCAAAGTGCCAATGTATTACATACTCCCATTAAAGCTTGATTTTTTTTTTAGAGACTTATGTCTATTCATACATAGCAGTAACATACATTTCAACCATCTCATACTAGTAAAACTCCATCCTGTGATATCAGACCTCAATTCCTCATTGATAGCTGTGGAGTACAAAATGAGCTGGAACAGTGATACCTAAGCTGTAGTCAGTGATCACCAGCTGTGCCATGCAGATGTACAATTAACATTTCATTTCTACTCAGAGCAGCATTTACAGCAGGTGTGAATTCAATGGCACTGGATGACAGCAAAAAACAAACTGTTTTGCTTTCACATAGCAGGCCACAAATTCAGCTCTAACCAAGTTTGCTGGTCCACAGGTTGCACAAACATCTAAATGGAATAGCAGTTTAACAGGCCTGCACATCAGCTCGCTGCTGCCTTAGGTCCAGCTTCTTAGATATTGCACCTTATAATACATTAAGTCAATAAGCATATTTTAAGATCTCAGTATCAAGCAGTTTATAGATGTCCCAGAACTCTAACAGTTATTACAGGGAGCAAAAGTCAACTTCAGCTCCAGAAAGCAGCAGCAGTGACAGAGGCCATCTGGCATCTACCATGCCTAGATCCCTGTACAAGGTCATCTATAGGTTCTTGCTGGGGGTAAAGTGGATCCAGCTATAGGATTGTCCTGCCAAAGCCAGGACAAGCACTGCATTGCCTCTTTCTTCACGTAGGCAAAAGCAAGACAAGGTTCATTATCCATGAAGTTTAAAATTTTAATTGCTCTTTGTATGCACCTCAAGTCAAATTAAGATTTTTTTTTTTAAAAGAGTGGTTATGGAAACTAGGTAGGTCAACAGTACACTGATTTACTCATTCAATATACTTCTGGTATTAGGATTTACCAATAGCTACTAAGCAAAAATGTAGCCAGCTAGTATTTCACTATGGTCTACGTAAATCAAGGTTTGAATACTTTAAAAATACAGTTTACTTAATTCAGTAATCCAGCTTAAACAACCTTACATTCCAATCTTCAATTTCATTTGTCTGACTTGCACACCTGCCCATTACTATGAAGATTCCTAAGCAGTTTCTAAGTTTCCAAGTTTCTCCAACTGACTGGAGACCCTTTTTCCTCACTGCATCAAAGTTTTGTCCACCACTTAAGCCATACATCTTCCCATTCTATACAAAATTAAAAGCCCTATTTCATTAGGAAGCATCTTACGTTTAAACTTTCAGTTAATCCAACACCAGAAATCCCAAGGCATCTTAAAGTGCTTTTGAGACTATTTCTATGATACAATAGTTTCAGTCACAGTAACACTAGACACAGGTTGGGTGCACAAACACCTACTTGTGCTCAGAGCTACTCAGTGTGAGGCAACCAGGTTTTGTAGCTGTACCACCACCAGTGGACACAAGGCTCTACTCAGCCTGAGTGCAAAGATGAATCGAGTTGAAACACCTTAATCCCATTCTGTTACCAAGTGTTCCATGTTACCTACTCTTTTAATTTCATGTTCAACCTTCTGTTTGCGCTCCCGCTTCTAGGCACAAAAATTTCAGTTACGCCAAGTTTACCAACAAGATTTAAGGTTAACAATTTGCTATGGGTAATATGGAATTAACTGATTTCTGCTTTCTTGCAGAAACATAGTAGTGCTAACATTGTGTACAAAAGAATTGCTCAATTCCCCGTATTTTCTTTCTGAAGTCTAATTTGAAATTAAACACTGTTCTTAATGGCATAACTGAACTCTGCCTTGCCTGCAATCTTACAATATTTTCACAGTATCAGAATTGTTACTTATCTAAGCACTGGTGAGAAAAGGCAATATAACCAGAGGCTAGCAGCCTGCTCAGCTGTAAGCCCTGCAATAACTTTCATCTTACATTTCCAAAACAAACTATGCTATTGTTAAACTCTCTAGAACAGCCGTATGGCTTATTACTGCATCTGGAAATACATATTTAAGCCCCTGTACAGTTTGTATTGCTTGATCTAGATGTTAGATCTCTCTTGAATCAGCAGCTAGTTTAATCAAAAGCCTAAAAAATTACTGAAGTGCTGTTTGCATGCAGCCACAGACAGAGTATTTGATCCCTGGATGAGTCATACCTGCTTTGTACTGATAACAGTGGACAGAGCCAATAGCTGGGGATGAACTAAGTTAATTCTTCTGTCTTATGCATAAAGCAGTTATTCAAGGCTCACACAACAATACTGCGGTGATGTAAAAAGCAAAGTAGACCATCTTGCTATTCACATATCACATTTAATTGCCAGAAGTATTTCCCCCAAGAAAGAATGAAATAGGAGTCTAAATACAGGCCTACAAAACACCCCTTAAAGCCTCTGCTAATAGGTAGCTTTAGTCCAATACACTAGCGTGAAAAGCTTATGACAGGTAATACTACATATGCCAACTCACTTCTTTGGGTTCCATATCAAACTTCTTTGGCCCCATCTGCTCCTTTGGCCCAACACTTGCAGCTCCCCAGGACTTCGGAGGGTTCTGTAACTGCTGCGATGACACTTGCTGCTGCCTGTCAGCTTTTTCCCAAGCCTCTCGAGTCTCCTGCTTCTTTTGTTCTGGCTCCTCCCTAACATGTGCAGCCCAAGCCTTCACAGGCTCCTGCTTCTTTTGCTCTGGCTCTTCCCTAACAGGCATTTCCCATGATTTCACAGGCTCTGGCTTCTTTTGTTCTGGTTGCTCCCTAATTTGGGTTACCCAAGGTTTTGGAGATTCCTGCTTTTGTTCTGGTTCTTCCTTAACTTTGGTTACCCAAGGTTTCGGGGTATCCTGCTTTTTCTGTTCCTGCTCTTCCCTAGCTTTTGCTACCCATGGCTTAGGCGATTCCTGTTTCTTCTGGTCCTGCTCTTCCCTAGCCTTCGCTACCCAATGCTTGGGGGACTCCTGCTCCTCTCGAACACGTGCTACCCAGGCCTTTGGAGCTTCTTGCTTCTTCTGTTCTTCCTCCTCAACACGGGTCTCCCAGGGCTTTGTAGACTCACGCTTCTGTTCCTCCTCTTTAACACGAGCTTCCCAAGGCTTTGGAGAATCTGGTCTTTTTTGTTCTTGCTGCCTAACACGAGCTTCCCAAGGCTTCAAAGTCTCTTGCTTCTGCTTCTGTTCTTCAGAATCAATGAGCATCTCCCAGGACTTTGGAGGGTCTTGCTTTCTAGCACACTCAGCTTCCCAAGATTTGGGCTCTTCTGGCTTCTTCTTGACAGAGTATTCTGCTTCAGGCAAATAACGCCTGTTGAGAAACTATATAGACCAAAGAAACTTAATGGCTCCCAAGAAAACATTTCGCTACTACAGTTCAGGTCAGTTAACTTAGGTCACCCAGCTACTGAAAATTTCTAACTAAAAGCAGAACGTAGACAGTTTAAGCACTAGCCTTAGAAGCTATGTGGACAGCCAGCGCTTTATCCTACAACACTGCAGACTAGCTGTGCTTGATATGCCACAGAAGCATGAAACAGTCCTGAACAGCACGAGTGAAACATACTTGATCTAAGTAAATCTATTACCCTTATCCTCAATGATAAGTGATGTTCCTAGGCAGTGACAATAAATTCAGTTGTGATTTTTGAGATAGCTTTCCTCCTATGCATCTAAAATGGTGTTGTATTAGGACACATTCTGCTAAGCATAGCAGCATCATCTCCCCCAACATCTTTGGCCTAATAACCAAGTATACCCCTCATTCTTAGAGTTTAAATACTAAAAAGTCACCAGATTCTCAGATTTAGGACTACTGGACTTCAACTCCAGGCTTCATTTATTATCAGTAAGTCTGAGAGTTCAACAAACATGTCCTGAAGTTTTCCCTGAGTTACCACTGTCATAAGCAGGAAGTAAATATACGAAGTGAAGCATGTACAAGCTTCACTGGCTGACATTTTTTCTGACAAGTCACCACAAAAGCTTTATAGTCAGGTAACAGTCTTACCAGCAGGTTACAAAAACTTTTCTAGAGTATACCCTCTAGTGGGATACCTGGGAAATAGGGATCCAGCATTTTAAGAACCAGTATTTCCACTTACAAAAGGATACCCCTCCCCACCTGTTGAACCAAGTCTAATTGTTTTCACACTATTGCCAGTTGAAGCTTGAGTACTTAATTCAGGAGTCTGAGGGCTGTTAAAGAGGTCTGCACAGGAGTCTGTCTCAGAATCTCTACTTTTCTGACAAACCAGAGCAAGACCTACATCAATCACTCTCAACCTCACCAATATCAAGCCTACTGCAATAAGCTTAGCTTTTAGAGACCGCTTTAGTAGATGTGTATTTTCTCTATTCCATAGCACACAAAAGATCCATGTGTTTCCACTCTAAAGGCTAATGCTTTGGTTTATTCAGGAAAGTGCCAGAGCATTAAAGTACTATAATGCTTCATGCAATGGTGCCCCATTTACCCCAAAAATTCCCCACAGAAGCCATGACTTTGGGAATAGGAATAAAAATACAACCAAGTCTTTAATGCTTCCTACATAAAGCAACACATAAGTTGCTGTTCAGACTCCCTTAAAGTTTAAAAGTGCTGTAGAAGTGCAGTTATGTCTCTGATAAATCAGAATACTAAAGGAAAGCAATTAGCAGTGGAGTTCTTACCTCCTGTGGTTGTATTTCAGACTTCATAAGGTCCATAATGGATTCTAGAGAAAGGATGTTAATTTGTTTCAACTGATCAAATGCAGAAAGGCAGACAAACAGTTGCAAGTCTTTAATTCTATTTAAATAGTGCCAATTGCTAAACCAGATATTCTGAAAGCTCAGCTTGTCATTCAACATATTTTTAGACAAGCTTTTATTTTCTCATTCAGTTTTACATTTGCAGAAGTTTAGAGTTAAGCAAACTTTGTCATATCCATGATTTGATTATTGTAATATGTAACATTCCCTACACCAAGCAATTCTGACATCTTTAACATCAAGACTTGCTAAAAATGCAAAACCATCCTATTACTCTAAATCAGATTTTTCTAAAATATGAGCCAGACTAGGACTGCAAACCTTGCAAGGTCAATTTTAGTCACTACACTGCAAGTAAGATAAAGCACAGGATTAGATTCAGCATCAAGCTATTATGCCAAGTCAATACTCAGTTAAAGCTTATGCCAACATTATGATACAGAAATTGAACCCTGTAATATTCCACCTGGTTCTTTGACAGACTCTCCTTTTGACATCTGTCTTGTTCTCTCAGATTTTCTATTAACTTCTTCTTCCAATTCTTTTACTGGCACAGTGGTGCGAGGAGTTGGAATACTTTCAAAGTAGCCAGAGTCTAGAAGTTTGGATAACAGGTCCTTCATGTGTTTATCTGAAGAGTAAAAATCCATGAAGTTAAGATGTGAAAACTTGAAATTAAGGGTATTCAGATTACTCCTTACTTCCTCCCTTTATATAAATTGTAACTTCTCCAACTCACACATCTTACTGAGTTACAGCAATAAAATGTCTTAGTAAAGGAAATATTTGTTAAAGTGCTTTACATATTACAACTGAAAACATCTCTGCTATCTAGGAGTAAGACTGCAGCTTGTGTTTAATGCACACAAGGTAAACACTGAGCCACAGGGTCTCCCACATGCTTAGAAAGAGATTTGTTTACCATCTATAAGCTAGCCAGCATAGATACTAAAAACATGCTGTGCAGACTGCAGCATAGGTAAAGCTCAAAGTCATATGGAGCTGCCCTGCAAGACCCTCTTCCCAGTGATAGGAAAGTAAGTCTCAGAAGGAAAAAGCTAAGAACTGCAAAAACAAGCAGGGACACAAAATGCAAGAGACTGTTCCAGACTGAACTTAATCCTCTGAAGTTTTGGAAGAGTCAAAGCTGACATGGTTGAAGAAAAATATATCTGTGCTCTGAGAAGCACTTTCCAGTTTCCTCCTCCATGCAAATGAGACAGCAGCTTAAAGAGTAAGACCTCAGAAGTGGCAGTGATAATAGAAATTGTTTCAGAGGAGCTTGAGACAGGGCAGCCTTGAGAAAGGGAAGAATATTCAGTGAAAGATCACTCCTACCAGTGACAATCATAAACAAGAACAGTAGCTAGAATTTAATACAGATATTAAAAAATTGTCTTCCAAGGCAATAAACACTAGTAAGTGGTGACAGCTTTATCTGAAATTTAGCTTGTGTACCAAAGGCAGCAAGACTGACACTAAAGGGATAGAGATACTGACAAAATAGTCACAAAACTTTAGATGATAGCCAAAAAGCTACAAGAGTTTGGAGTCCAAGATAACTAAGCAACTATCGCTTCATGTCAACAGATGCAAGGCTAAAGTTACCAGCCTGCAGCAATACAAGGCCAGCTTGCACTTTGTCCAGAACCATATGAGAAGAGTTAACACTTAGTTGTCAGTTCAACTATCTGAATGTTGAAATTACATCAGGTACATTAGCACTCTGGTCTAACAGTTTCAACAACAGTCAATGACAAATGAAAGATTACTGCCACAGCCATGTCAAGCTGGGAGCAAACGAGACAAGCAAGGTCTGTTAGCCATGGGAAAGACACTACAACTTAAGCAAGGATAGTTTCCTCATAAGCAAGTTCTAAATAAGAACACAGAATGCGTATGTGGGCTTATGACCAGGTTCTTTTGGAACTAAGCCACAAATTGTAGAGTCCCACAGCTTTTGCTATGCTGAAAAAGTAAGGGCACTCATAACAAGTTAAAGGAAAACTGTGCTGTGCATGATTAGAGATCACAGCAAGTTCCATTACTGACTGTCGTTCCTTAGTACGGTATCCTGCACTGTACTCAGAACAGGTATTAGCTTGTAATTATTACAAGAAGAGAGAATTTTCAGTGCTGTGGGACCTTCAGCCAATGAAGCCTTCTAATGTACATCAGTATACTCAACTAACAGCTGGGAACAGTGTTTCAATCTTAACCTATTTGCACATAACTATCTAGAAAGCTTCCCAGTGCTGATTCTGCAAGGTATTAATGCATCAGCTTTTTAATTACTACCATCATTATTCCTCAAAAAGGTGCTAGTACATTGGTAGAAGAGTAAGTCTTTAGCTGGAAAAAGCAAGCATGCTGTGTTGTTATTGATCTATTCCTAAAAACAGAACTTAGAACAAACAGCAGTTTATCCTTGGATAAGCCAGTTAAATTAAGACTAAGTGCTGTGTGTAACAGCCTTACATGTATATTCACTGGTTTTAAGATGTTTAAATAGCACATGAATTTCAGATCACTAAGGTATTTCTCTATGAGACACTCACATGTTGTTCCAACCACAGGTTTCTCACTTCCTTCTAAAAGGTCCCAGAAGTAGAGAGATGATTGCTCCATCTGGTCTTCAACACTGAAACAAATGAGTTTTACCAGGTAGAATCCTAGCCAAGATCAAGCACTGCAGTATCCCAAAAAATCCCACCTTTTAAGAGCCTGACCAATGCTTAACCTTCCAAACAAAGGCTATGTATATAGAGTGAATCCTAAGCCCATTATCCACTACTTGAAGTGATTCATCTGTTTGTACATGATTTAATCTAGCAAATACAAGTTCTTTTGTTGGTAATTAAGACAGATTAGACAGCCTAGCACTATCCCACAAGACTGTATGGCTGGCCTTCATTCCAAGCCAGAATTCCCAGACACTGAAACAATTGCTGGTTAATTAGCTGATCACCATATTTACCAGATGCACATATGCAGAGGCAACCACCCACAGCTCCTGACACTCTGCTGGTTTGAGAAGCTTGATCCATCCCACCCCTTCCAGACAATGGATTGTTCAAGTCCACCATGATGAAATTTAGTATCCCAAAGGAAAGGATTACACTTCTTGAAGTGTAATACAATAAGAATAAGCTAGAAAACGTTATTTCACTGAGAAGAGACTTATTTTGTGGCTTTTACAACTAGCTGTTCTTTAGATGTTAACTTAGAGCAAAGATTAGCCAACTTCAGCATATGACAAGTGATTACAAGTTTTAGGAATTTAAGTCATGTTTCAATATGGAAATAATTACTCTTAGCCACAGTGTTTCAACTTACCACCTAATAGCTGCTTTTTCCATATTTAAATAATTGCTTAAAAGTTATCTTATTCACTGATTTATAANAATAATTACTCTTAGCCTCTTCCAACCTTAATGATTCTATGAACATGTTCTATGATTCTATAAATACAATTCTTACTGTACTTGGACAGGCTGTCACACTAAACATAAGCACCATAGCACCAGCATGATGCCAAGTTACTACTGACAGACATATCTTGACAACCTGTTACTTTAAAGTGTATGACATTCAGTGCAGAGCTATTAAAACCTTCAAATTTTTAAAGACTACTTTGAAGCTATTAGCAAGAGAGCCTTAGGACTACCACCTTATTCTTTGGAATAAAGCAGCACAGCGGGAGCATCATGTGAACAAAACATGAAACAGTTCTCCTGTGCTTACTGCACTTTTGCATTTCATGAACAGAGACCTCAGAAGCAGCACACCACCAGCCCTCCTGCTTATAATGGTATGGAACTCTCACCCCTCAACCCCACAGGGAGACATAACATGGCAGGGCTTGTGTGTAACTTACACAGCTGAGCCTGTAATTACTGCAGCTTTCCTTTAATGCTCAGTGAGGTAAATCTGCTACTTTCCTAGTCTCAGACTAAAGCAAGTATACTGAATAGAATTTTAATTAGTGTCCCAAAACATAATATTTCCAGACATGGCAGTGTCAAAGAGGACATCTACTGTAATGAATGAAGCATACCAATTAGACAAAAATCTTGAACATACCTCAAGTTCTCATTTCTCTCTGGACATGTCAGTTTTGCAAATCTTATGAGGTAGTCTAGTTCTTTAGAAGGCAAATATATTGCACCATTCACACCACCTTTGAAATCTTTCTGAACATGCTCTTGAGTGAAGTTCTGCAGCACATACTGGACTTGAAGTATTGTACGCAGTTTTTTCTTCTCTGCTTCAAGCTTCAGTAGACTCTCTCTTCGCTGAGCCTTCCTCTGTGCTTTCAGCAGCTATTTCAATACATGAATTTCAGTTAAACACAATGGTTTAGTAACAAGGTTCTAGGATAAAATACATCTAGTTCTAATACTGATCATCCTACACTGATCAAAAGAACTATTAGTTCTGGTTAGATAACAAGCTCCTAATTCTTTCTTCAGACACCCAAGATCTTTCAAGCTCCTCCTCTGAAAGAGCTCCCCATTTATCTACTAATTCTCTACACATCTAGCTTTTAGTCAAACTAGATACTGGTAGCTTCACTTGTGACATGCTTTTATGATATTTATATCCTGATTATGCCTGCTACTTGCTTTATTATAACAGCCCTCATAAATGAATACAAGGAATTGATAGAATTGATACCAATGTACAAATCCAAGCTGAGCTGACCCGTAACATTTATCATATGAAGTTTGTAATGCAGAAGTTTGTCTCCAGTTTCTCACAGTGAGACATCTGCCTCTTTACTTTTGAATACTCCGAGTTAAATGATACAGCAGAATCCTGCTGTTACTCTTATTCCTGTTGGCAGAAGACTGAAGCACTCAAGCAACAAAAGTCACAGAACACAAACAGTCCCCATGCATTTGAGAACTTTCTCATCATGTACCAATTATACAGTAGACACTATCCAAGCAACTGCAGAATCTAAAATGCCTCAATATGGAGTATCTTAAGTTTCTTTACAAGATCTACGAAAATTTAGTTTTCTAGAATGCACTGGAAAGAACATAAGGATGTCGTTGCCAGAACAGGTCCTGGTGTTCCAGTAATGGGTATTGGCTGTAGAATCTGTACTGGTAGTAGAGTCAAGGAAAAAACTGTGTTATCCTTCAAATACAGCATAAGTTCAAGATCAAACATGAACTAGAAGTTAATGCTGAATTACTAAAGCACCTACAGAAAGATACACAGGGTCACAATCCTTCATTTCTGAGGACACAACACAAAACAGTCCAAGTTTTGACATGCAACACAGTAGCTTTCATGTTCAACATACAATGACTAAGAGAATCCAAAGCAGCAACACTGTTGAAAGGGCTCTTAAATTTCTGTTCACATAGTGCTTTGAGAGATTTACTGCACTACCTGGAATTACTACATATACAAGAAAATCCTCTCCAGCAAAATTGTTTGGGTCTCAGTCAATACTGAGACAAGTCATTTTACCAGTCCTTCAGTATTCTGTAAGAAGCAGAGAAATAATGCCAGAGTAGTGACTAATCATGTTTAGCATCCCAAGCACTACCTTGGATCAGATCTTTTCATAAGGATAGTGTTTACGTGAGTGAAGAGACCAGTTTCTCCAAAGACAAAGCACTTGCTTACATAAAAATAACATATGTAGCACTTTAAACACTGAGTAAGGACCTAAACAAAGCAGTGAATCTGTGACTTGCCATAATTAGAAACAACTACAGCAGAATAAGTGGCAAACTCCACAAGCCTCAATAGAGTTTTACTGAGAGCTGTACTTCTCACTGAAGCCAAAGTGATTTAGCCCCAGCACCTTCCCTCACTGGAAACTTGAAAACATTCAGTTTGGAAGGGATCTTGGGATGTCATCTAGTCCAGCCTCCAGAACAAAGGATACACTGAATCAAGACCACATTGCTTATAGCTTCATGCAGTCAGGCCTTGAGAAGTTCCAAGGACAGATTTTCCTACTTCTCCAGGCAGCCTGCTCAGTTATCCTCAGAGTGACCATTTTCCTCCTGTCTCTTTGAAGCCTACTATTTCAATTTATGATCATTCCTCCTTCCGCCACATCTCAAAATCCTGGCTCCATCCCTCCAGTAATCTCTTTGGTATTTGAAGGCTAATATTGCATCTCCTGCCAAGCCTTCACTTTACCAGGCCCAACAAGCCCAGTCCTTCCAGGCACTCCTCACAGGTCTTATGCCCCAGGCCCCAGCCATCTGGATGCCCACCACTGGACACACTGAAGTTTATCTATAGCCTTTGTGTATCAAGTGACTAGAACTAGACACAACTGGTTAAAAAGTACCAAATAATCAGTTCTCCTTAATCTACTAGCCCTCAGTATGATCTGAAGTGTTGCCAGTCTACAACTGTAGAGAGGACAAGGCACAAGCTACCAGCAAGATAATTAATAGTTTCAAACCTAAGTAAACTGGAGTCATCTCCAACACAGTTGAGTTCCAATGACTCAATTTACTTAAGCACAAGTTCTTACAGGGGTACCTAGTGAATAACTACATCATAGATGTCAGCAGTACACCAAATTGTCAACATTACTGTTCTACTTGCTATTCCAGACAGTTTAAGCACTTTGTTCCCCCAAGTTCCCAAATAGAAACTTTCTAGTATTCTGCATATTGGCATATAAACATCGTCATTGTAAGAGTAGCACAAACTTT
The DNA here is from genome assembly GCA_013399095.1 of Psophia crepitans. Classification (NCBI taxonomy): domain Eukaryota; kingdom Metazoa; phylum Chordata; class Aves; order Gruiformes; family Psophiidae; genus Psophia; species Psophia crepitans. The sequence continues at coordinate 662,807 of VWZZ01000614.1, forward strand.
GCAGTTACCTCCTGACAATATAGGGAGGAACATTTTATACTTACATCTTGGCTAAGTCCTGAAAAAGTCTTTTGAAGTTCCTTGGCAAATTCCAAGTTATGTACTACTTCATCATATTTCTCTACTGCCTCCTACAAAGGGAAAAGCATAAAATATACACTTTTTTATCTAAAGATACTGATTGCATCTCAATCCCCTTGTACTTAAATTTAGTGAGAAATAATTTAGTATGTACTTCTCTGTAAAGGTACAACATCTGGCACCAGTACTTTAAGCTTAGTTGTGAATATCATTCACCCATGACTGAGAGGCAGTGCAAAGCCAGCTCACACCACCACACATATACATTGTAAGTTTTCTGTATTAGACTCCAGGCAACATCTTGTGCAATACTTTGTATACTAATGTTGAAACAGGAAAGCCTGGATACTAGTTATTTAATTTTTCCTTTTTTTCCCATAGGTCTCAGCAATCAGAGGTAAACAGCTACTTAAAATTAGATATGAAGTGGACTGATATGAAAGCCTGGAAGAAACATAGGAGACAGACAAGTTCAGCTCAGACCTTTTACCCTGATGCTTAGCTGAATGCCTTCACAGATAATTTGTGAAACTTCACAAAGAAAACAATACAGAAGTTAAGTCATAATTTCAGAAGCACCTTTCAAATTTCATTTCCACAAATAAAGCAGTGTTCCTGTCTCCACGAGTGGCCTTAATCAATATTTTACTAGCCAGTTTTCAAAAATTAATCTCTTGAGTTCTTCCCCACTAAGGAGTCAGTTTATAATTCTCCTAGACAGCTCTGAAGATAGCAGAACACTGTAGTTCAGACATACTGCCCATATGCTCATAGCATAAGACATACCTGGGAAGTAACAAGTTTAATTTCAGTTCACACACATTTTACACTCAGTTTGGTTTATGCTCACGACATGATATCAGAAGATTCTGTAGAATGGGCTCAGTCTAATATAAAGCTCTTTCAAAGTAGCATTAGTGTTGATAAGTTTAATTAGTGCAGTGAGAAAAGCTTAATCATAAAATAATTTTTGTTGGAAAAGACCTTTAAGATCAAGTCCAACTGTTAACCTAACACTGTCAAGTCCACTTCTAAGCCATGTCCCTAAGCACCACATCTAGACAACTTTTAAATACCTCCAGGGATAGTGACTCAACCATTTCCCTGGGCAGCCTGTTCCAGGACTTGACAACCCTTTTGGTGAAGAAATTTTTCCTCATCTACTGTCCCAGTAAGATTGGGACATGTGCAAATTCCATGTGTGTTCCTAAGCAACTGGAAAACAAGTTATAAACAAGACAGAAGAAAGCAGGTTGTATTTAATACCTACACTCCAAATACAAAAGGCTCTTGCCCACCTGATTCCAGATTGAGTTTAGAGGAACTAAAAAGTCATCATCCTACTTCAGATTTAATTCTTTTACTTCTATACTTGAGATGGTAAAAGGCTGCAGATTTCATAGTTAAGTGCTAAATGATCATTCACTCCAATATGTTGTCTCTACTTTTAAGTAGCAAATTATAATTTTTCCCTCTTATCCTGTTTATGTCTAGTTCTCATTTACAAATGATTCTGAGTAAGAAAACAGTATTTGTGTTCTCATACTGCTGCACTGTGATAAAGCTAAGTCAATAAAGTATTTTTCCAACTGGTTCATTAGCAGGATCAGCACTACCACTGAAGTGTCAGTGCCCTTTATCACATAATCGTTCTTTAGCATGTGAAGCACATTTAAAAAAAAGTGACTCCTAGATGACTAGAGCAGTAAACCCCTTGGATTATCTGACACTGCTGCTCAGACATGCTTAAGCAGCAATAGCTTTCACATTATAGAAACCTGGTTTCAGTTCTAGAATCCATTCCGTCCAAAACAAAAAAGCCAGAACAACTGTTTTAACATCAGGCAAGTTTAAGCAAACTCCACAAAGTGGATCAGCAATCTTGCATCCTGGCATTCCAAACTCCAGTAACCTCAGGTACAAAATAGACACACTGTTCTAACAGCACTTGAGTGCTAGCAACTCCCAGTTACCTAATGGCAGCACTAGAAGGACAGGAGAGTATTCCCAGCTAAGTCAGTAACTCATAGCTAGACTCTTGTATTAGGCAAGTCTTTAGATCCCATCCAAGTTAGACCAGCGTCTGCCTTTGTAGAAACAGGAACCATTTGTCAGTTGGGACATAACTTAACAGCTACTTGTAACCAAGAACACCATGCAGCCGACAGGCAATTTCAAGTAACACTGTGTCATGGTGTAACAGCAGGCAGCTACAGCCATTTACTCCCCACCATCCCAGTGAGATGGGGGAATCCGGAAGAAGGTAAGACTCATGGTTTGAGGTAAACAGTTTAATAGGACAGAAAAGGAAGAGAATATGAACAATGACTATAGTAGAATATATAAAATAAGTGATGCACAGCACAACTGCTGATCACGCACAGGCCACCAATGCCCAGATTGTTCCTGAGCTGTGGTCCCAGTCCTTGACCAGCTTCCCCCCAGTTATATACCGAGTATGACATCATATGGTATGGAATATCCCTTTGGCCAGTTGGGATCAGCCATCCTGGCTGTGTCCCCTCCCAGATCCTTGTGGACCCCCAGCCTCCTCACTGGCAGGGTACTACAAGAAGGCAAAAAGTCCTTGACTTGGTATAACACTGCCCAGCAACAAGCAAAACAGTGCGTTATCAACATTATTTCCATCCTAAATCCAAAGCACAGCACTATACCAGCTGCTAGGAAGAAAATTAACTATACTAGCCAAAACCAGGACCAAGCTGTTAATGAAGAAATCATGAGGATTAGCTACCCAAGAATTCTTGAGGTCTGGGTTCTAACACTGCAGTGCCATATAGATAAGCTGCATACAGACACCTCATCAAGAAATAAAGGTGCAGGAACACTGAAGCTGAGAATCTTCAGAGTAAAGATAACACGGATCTTCTATTACTTGAGTATACAATGTGAAGGTTAAAGTAGGAGACAAAGCCTGTGGGCTCACCATTCAGCTTAATTACTGGTAATTTGTCTGTTTGGTTTCACGAATACCATTGCAAGCCTGCAGGCATTGCTTCTGCAAAACTACACCACCACCACCTTCAGCAACCTATTCTTCTGACACATTTGAAGGTTTTGAGGCCACTCCTGCATAAAGCAAACTTACCAACTGGTCTTGATTGAGGGCTTCTCCCTTCTTCAGGCGATCTTTGTAGTCTTCTAGTTTGAGCTGTAGGAAAATCCAAAGAAAATTTTTTTGTATTGATTTCTGTCATATTTGGACTATGGGGTACAAATTATGTTACATGTTCTCCCTCTATTTTAAGTCGTCCACACTCTTATCTTTGATCTTTCACTTCTTACTGGATACCTTTATTTCATTTATTAAATACTAATGCATTAACACTAGATCTTTAAGGGACTCCAAGCACATCCAGTGTCCTTATTTTAAATTAGGCTTTTTTAGCTTTTTCCAAGTCAATGCTGGAATTTAGTTATCTTATCCCTGAATAATCCTACTCAATCTTGCAGAGTATGTCTTTCAAAATCTGGCTTCAGTTGTATCAGAATTCTATAGCACTATTTCCTAAGAAAATGGACTAATGTCTTTGGTGAAGAAATAAGATTTCTAATATACGGAAACAGTTTTTAAAAGCTGATGTAAACTACACAAACTATTAGGTATTACAAGATGTTTTATACACACAAGGAAAAGTGTGAGCTCACTGCCATGAAGCTGAATATTATTTCATTGTATATCTAGCCACACAGGGTTTTACCAACACAGTACCGATAAAAGTCTAGGACTAGGAATACTCTTTACTCATTCTAGTAAGCCACACTTTCATTTGCTGGTGATATATTATCATTCATGTGATAAATCAAAAATACTCAAGAAATTCACAAAAATAAACTTCCTTGGTCAGAATTAGAATACAACACAAAGTGGTTAATCACACAAAGAAAACATGCTTATCTAACATTATTCAGAATTACAGCATGATGCATGACATGAGACAGCAGTAATACTGCATCTCCTGCAGGAGGATCAAGTGCCCTAGCCACATGGCCAGAAGTCTGATCTACTCCCTCTTCTCAGCCTAAGACATAATACAAAGCTTTTCAGACACTTAGAGAAGCACAACGTACTTGTGCAATTGCTTTACTTGCAATCCTGATCCAGTGCCATATGGAACAGCACCATTATTTCTTTTATCTTACAGAAAATAGCATTTTCCCCAATTAAAAGTCATGCATGTAGCCTTCAGTCACCTGCCAATCAACTGAAAAGTCTTAGAATGCAAAAGCCTGACCAGCTAGAGCCACAGTTTAGGTGTCTTGTTATCTCAGTTCTCATTAACACCATTCTGTTCCCCCCACCCACCCCAGAAAACCACAGATCAAAAGAAGAGCAGGCTTTTGAGGCTTTCTGTATAAAAGCTTTCTAGAGAGTAACATTTGACTATTTAAAATATAGAAGTCAGATTTATGCAAAGTGAAGGGCAATACATATTTAATATAATTTGACATTTCCATGAGTCAGAGGAAACGCTGTTCTAATTTCCAGTTTTACATACATCTCTACATCCTAATATTAGCATGTAATTGAAAGAAATATGAAGATTTCTGCAAGACTGAAGCATCTCCAAATCAGTTCCAAGTTAGTTCTGAACTTATTCAGCCTATTAGAGAAGCATCCTAGTTCCGATCAACATTCAATTACTTCTGTTACTATAGGACACGCAGTGTGAAGCCAGCAGCTGAGAGCAGGTTTACAGTTAGCTGCATTCCTCATCCTCTAAAATAAGGATGTTATGCTCAAACAATGTCAAATGCAAGTAGCCCATTTCAGAGCAATAAGAGTAAAGAACACCATTCTTCCCTATACAGAGGTTACAAATTATAACAAAACACAATAGCAAACCCACATTTAGGTCCTTTCACAGATTATTTTAAAAAAATACATGATTACTCTCTATGTAGACACACAACCTTATTCCAGCTATTATAAAATAAGCAACGAGTTTTACAATTAGCAGTTTAGGTACATGCCATACCAAAGAAAAGCAAGTTACCTTCTTCTTCTCAATGTTCCTGATCTTGTGTTTGAGGCAGATAAGCCCATTATCAATGTAAGTCTCATACGCCTGGGAAGGAGAGGCTGCCGAGTTCAGCGCAGACTGCAGGGGGCTGGAGGGAGGTTGGCTCTCCCCAGACGGGTTCACCTGCTGCTTGGCCGCCTTCATGCTCTTATCCTCCCCCTCCTTTGACCGGCCTGAAGGTGATGATGGGCGACGGAAAGGGGCTTGGGAAAGCTGCACCATTGAAATGGATGGAGCTGCAAAGAGACTCTTTATTTAGCTTTCTCTCGATCCCCCCCATCCCTTTAAATTACATCTTTTCTTATCACACATTCAGAACACGTAACCACAAAACTGAGCCTCCATAAGAATTCATCACAATCTTTCACCCTTCTCCCTCCCCCCTTTCCAAATATCTGTAGCCAGAATTCCAAAGCAAGGCAAACTTTGTATTGTTCAGGCCTCCCCACCCATCCAGACACCAGAAATCCTTTACATAGGCAGAATCAGACAGCACAGGGGATGATTCCAGAAACCCAATATAGTGCCCATATAAAACCAGGCGCGTTTCCCGCACACATCACCCACAAGGGAAAAAAACTGCAAGCAAGCAACTGCAAATCATGCCGCCAGCCTTGCGCCCAGCCTGCAGCCCGCACGAAGAGGTGGCACGCCTGAACGTACAGCCCCTCTGCTTCCCACCCCCCACTAAACCAGTTTTACCCCTCCGTGACCTTCGCAGCAGTCCAACCAAAAACTTAAATTAAAAATATTTGAAATGAAAAAGTGAAGACCAAAAAAAAAAAAAAGCCAACCGCTGAATAAAGCGAGCGCCGCACTCCGCTACGACGGCATTATTCTTCGTGGGGAACTGGTCCCTGCCTGCACCCACCCAAACGCCGCACTTGTGCCACGGCCAGGCACCAGCTCTGATGGGAGGGGCTGGGCTTTAACCTTGAGCAGGGAATTTCTGTGAGAGATGCTCCGCCACCCTCATCTTCAACTACTAACACCCGCTCCTGGAAAGCGATGACACCACACTTCTGCCTCCCCCGCCCGCCGGGGAGGCCTGCGGCACGGAACCCCCGCGGCCACCAGCCGCCACGGCGAAGGGAGGCG
>VWZZ01000614.1:669539-679807 GCA_013399095.1 Psophia crepitans
CCCCGGGGAGGTCCCTCGTTGGGTGTGGGGTCTCTGGCTTCGGGGGCTGAGGCGTCAAGCTGCCGGGCGGGACCTGGTGCTCCTGCAGAGCTTGGCTCTGCGCGGGCGAGGGACCGGAGCGCCGGCCCTGGCGGGAGGTGGGGAGCGGGGCGGCCTGGCAGCGTGCGGCCTGCTGCCTGCTTCGGGGGGCAGGGGTGCGCGGTGTGGTGCGGCCCGCGCCTTGCTCTGCCCCTGAGGGAGGGCTTCGCGCAGGTCCCGCTATCGCCCGCTGCCTGGTCACGTGTATCGCAGTGGCCTCTTACAACAGTTGGCCCCAGCCAGGCCGCGTCTCTCCCCAGGCGGCCCTGAGGAAAGGGCTTCATCACTCCAGGGTGAGGGGATCCCCACCGCCACCTAGTCACAACGCAGGGCCCAGTGGCGCCCTTTCACTAGTGTGTGCTGGGCGGCCATGGGATGGTAAGAAATGTTGGCCTGTGCCTGCTGAAACCAGCAGAAGGGTTCCTGCAGGCCAGCGTAGAGCCTCTTGAGGAACCTTGTGGGACTGTGGGTCATCTGTAACAGAAGAGGTGTATGTCCCCTATAGATGCAACCCAGTCATGTAAATGATGGCTAGTAAAAGCGCTTAAGTCCGTTGAACATAGACCATAAAATAGTGACAACCGTTCGTTAACCTCCAGTAATGCCAGCACAAGGTACCGAAGCTTGGAAGACGAGAAAACGGACCTTCCAAAGCCCAGAGGACTAAGCTGGAATTAGGTTTTCTGTGTTTCTCTTTTTGTGGGCCTTTCCTCAAAAAGCAAGAAATAATACAGCAAGTTCGGAGAGATCCTGAAGGTTGTGAAAGTTAAGAAAATAGAAGCGTTTCGAAAGAGATGATTCAGTACGGAAGGATTGTGAAGGTTTTGCAGCACAGAACGGGTGGTTGTGTAGCACGCAGGATGGATGAGAGAGAACTTGAGAGGAAGGGCTCATACCAGAGAAAGATTGCATTTAAAAGTGAAACCAAGCAAATTATTAAGTGATTCAAACAACATGGAGAATTCATGGACTATCACAGAATCAGATTCAGCCATATGGAACCACTTGTAGCTTCCACAATCTCACTACTTCTCCTAGTTTAATCACAAGTCTAAACATACTTTCCATTTTTTTAAAGACCTGGCTCCTAGAATGAGGTCACTTTGTGAGACTAGTTTTCGTGACTGAGAAGAAATGCTAATGAACAGGACACACCTTGTGTCCGGGATCAGCACCTGAAAGTCCTTCCGGTAGATTTCTGTTCTGTGTGTGGCTTTGCTCAAAGCTAGCACTGATGGGCTAGATCCTTGCAAAGTAATTACAAAATGAGTGATCAATTAATGCATATATTAATAATAGATCATAATTAATGTGCGGACACCTGAGACTATTCTATAAACCATAATTATGGCTCGCAAACTACTTTATAGTGCACTTTCACCATTAGGAAATTTTATAAAAGAGGAAAAAAATGAAAGGATTCATACAAGCCAAATCAGTATTTAAAATCAAAGAATATTTGAACTTCATTTTCAAACAAATACAGAATAGCTATTTGAGACTGATGCTATAGACATTTATAGTATATGTGTGGTCTCTAGAGTACTTTAAAGAGCATTACTGATGTGGCAAAGTCAAGCACACCAAAGTTAGGAAATGCCAGAATTAAGTGCAGCCTAAATTAATTAGTTTCATGCCATTTTGCAGATCCATTGTGAGATTGTCTTTATGTAGATGATCATAGGTTAGCGCAGTCTAGCCACACATCGATCGTAGCCACGGAGTCCTAGACGCTCAGCATTCCCGACCTGTGGACTTGCGTGTTTCACTCCAGGACTAGAAGGGGATTGCACTCTAATGGCTGAAGAAAAACACACCGTTCATTTTTTCATGTCTGACTCATTCTGCTTACCCCCCCCAACTGGGACTGCCCTGATTTTTCCCAGTCCCAGCAGTTTATCCTACTCTCATTTTTCTTGCATTCCTGTTGACACTCCTGAAGCCCAGGCTCCATCTTTCCGCCCAGGTCTGCATGTTGCCTGAGTCACAGGCTCTTCTGAAAAGCAGTGTCTCCTTTGCACACAGTTCCAACCCTTTGCCCAAGCACTTCCAGTTGTCCACACCTGACTCTCCATCCGGCCTCCCAAAACCTTTCCTCATCCCAGCAGCACCCGGTGCCAGCCCACCTCCCTCCAGCCACAGCACGCTGACCCCCAGCTGGCTGCACTGAAGACTGAGACCAGGTTCCCGTCTTCATTCCTTGCTGTCCCTTTTATTATTGTATTGTGAAACACCAGAAAGTAAATGGATGTGTAGAATAAGGTCAGCTGTTTGTTAACTTTAGGAGAGAAAGGCGTACGGGAAATGTGCTGCAAAGATTATACAGTGATGGACTAGAGAAGCCTGCTTCAGTCACGGAACACCTCTCAGAAAGGAAGGAACTCTGGAACCAGCAATGGATGAACACATTAGATCTCACAAAGGGGAATGTTAGTCAGAATTACACCTAATTTATCACAAGAACCCAGAAGATCCTAGGAAATATGTTGCTGCAAGGCTACGCCACACTGCAAGGAATTTTTCACAAATATACTCTGTGGCTACCCGTCAGAAGTCAAAGCCGAGGAGTCTGGTGAAAGGGTGCGTCTCTCAGTGTCCAGCGTTACCTTACACAAGCTGCTGCACACCACAGTGATTTCTAATTTTTGCAAATGCTTTTTAAAGATACAGTCCAGCCTTTACACTCCAGCTCCTTGTCTTCTGTGTTGTCTTCACAGGCTCCTAGTTTCAGTTTCCTTGTATAGAAACTTTTTCTCCTTCCTTTCCACCTCCGTGTTCAACCCTGCCTAGCAGACTGGTTCACATTCCTGGTCTTCTCGTGCAGCCAGTGCCAGGCACCCTTTCTGATTCCCAGACCATTTTACTCTCCTCACTCAGTCCTCACCTCAGTAGAATTCTTGATTCTATTGACTCCTTTCCATTCCCCGCACTTTGCTTTCCCACCACCACTTTCTGCGTTTTCGTCAGACATTTTATTCTTCTATAATGTTCAAGGGAAAGAGGAGAGGGAGCCATGAAAGTGAGCAGAAATAGTTACTGTGCCTGGTAGCAGCCATTACAAGTTTGGTTAAATTTCACCTATGTAGCTCCAGGCCAAACAGAGTACATTTAATTAGAGCCGGTGTTAACACCTATAAGATCTGCGAGGGAACAGTTATGCTCCCTGGCAGAAGTGTTTTTGGAGAATTTACAAGTTCAGCTGAAAGAGCTCTCTGTGGACTATGTGCCAACTGCCTGCACATAAGCATCCTGCACGAAAGCCACTCCTTGACAGCAAAGTTGAAATTCCTGTTCCCAGGCTGCGGGTTTCTGGAATTTCAGTGAAAGCGCAGAAAGGACCCCATGAACTGCTTGTCTTTTCGGTCCCATTCTTGAACATGGCTAACCTACTGGGTCTCAACTCACTTTGAGGCAGACACCTAGAATGGAGGATTTCATCTGGAACAGGAAAAGCTGTTGGAGCACAAACAAATAAAGAAAAAAATTGGGAAGTGCTGGGCAACCTTAGTAATAAGCGGGGCCAGCTGAGATGCAGAAAGATGTTGTGGTCCAAGCAGTGCAAGCAGCAGCACCTGCTTCTGTTAGTTTCTCTGCCCTCACTCAGGACCTCATCAAACTTCAGCTGCAAAGGGCAAACATTGCAGAACAGGGATTCATATGGGATTTATGTTTTTTTAATGTGCGTGAGTAAAATGTTGAAAAGAAATGCACCAATTTCCAAGGGTGAGATTAATAATTCACCATAAATGCGTTGCAACAGGGACTGGCATGTGAAAGTGGATTTGTTATTTGTGTCAGAAGCATTTCTTTCATTGACCCTATGAAAAACATTTGCCTACTTCTAAGTCGTGGACGTTGCAACTCATACTTGTGCTTCTTGGGTTTTTGGCAGTTAAACTCTGGCCAGAGTTTGTGTGCAGAGAAGATGCAGGCTGTAAGGCTTCGAACGGCTGCTGTGCTCGGCTGTGAGGACCGACAGCCTTGTCAGGATGGGAATCGAACTCCTGCGTTTTCTGAGTTTACTGAGCGCATGGGCAAGAAGATGCTTAACTCAGGTGCTGACGAGATAAAAGGGAGGAAGATATTATATGGGACAGAAGATTAGTCTTAGTGATAGACTATTGGGGAAACCTTGGAACTTGGATGTTACTATCTTAGTAAGCTTGTAAAATTAGACATTGAAAAGTTAAAAAATAGGACTACATGTTCCTTTAAAACCAATATTAATTCAGTTCATTTCATGTCTGTCTGTTGGCATTTTGATAAATTGATAAAGGAACACATTTAGAGTGTTATTTTCTCCATGAAACCCCTCCTTTGCCCCTCTTTTGTTCTGTGCCTGGCATGGGTGTGGCCTTTGCGCAAAACTGGATTGTGCATTAAAACAGTTGATGAGCTCAGGGCTGATACTGAGTTTTTGCAGGATTTAGATGACTTACAGTAAATGAGCAAAATAACTGCAGGAAAAGATGTTTTTATGGATAACGCAAGCAAACTCTGGCCTTTAAGCTAAATGTGTCCCTCTCCTTGCTACGAACTTCTGAAGAACTTCATTTTCTACATGACTTAGGATCTGGTTGTAGAAACAGAGAGTTCAGAGTTGCAACGAGCATGCACGGTGGGGAGAGGTGCTTGAAGTGTAATATAGTCCTTTGCGCACAGAGTATTCTGGAGAATGAGGCTTTAAGTGTCTCAGATAACGCCCTCAAAGTTCGTAGCATCTGTGACTTTTGCCTGTAGAAAAGGGGGATAATTCCGCCTCCGCCATTCACAGGAATGCTGATAAAAAGATGCCCAATATATTCCTCCCAGTCAAAACATACGCTGTTTCCAAAACTGACTTTTATTATTTAGTTTTGCGAGTCTGTGGACAAGTAGTTTCTTTTTTTCTAAGCATAAAGGAGAGTTTATTACAAATAGGAGCCGTAGAACTGCACACGTTCAGGGTTCTGCGCAGGGAGTAACCACCACAGGATGCTGTGAGCCAGGTGTGCTGTGTTCATCTGCTCCTCTGGCAGAGCCCAGACAGTCCAGAGCTGCTTTGCTTCCCAAGAAGTAGCTGTAAATTGCCCAGTGACCTCGTCCTTCCATCACAGCCTTGAATAGTCCTTCGATGCTGCAGGCCTCCATTAAAATATTATTCTGTTGTCTTGTAGATAGCACTACACTTTTTTTTTGCTATGGTTTTCATCTCCATTAAAGTAGCTTCCCAATTGTTTTTTTAAAACCTTTCTCAAACATCTGGGGTCCTTCTTTTTCGGATTTCTGAGTTCTTACATGAGCACCTTTTCTTCTCGCAGAATGTGATTTGCTTGCTTGTCCAGCCGCTCAGCTGCAGGATCCTCACTCGCTAATAGCTCCAGTCTTTGTGTAGCGGAGGATCTCCTGGCATCTCGCAAGCATGAAAGTCTGGCTTGCTGCAGCCTTATGGCCGTAGTGCATGGCTCAAAAATGTTTAAGTCAAATAGATCTTAAAAATATAACAGCCTGGACTGGTTGTTTTCTTTATCTAGTTGGTCATCTTAGGTATGGTTTAGATAGTAATGGTTTGGACAGCTCAGAAGCTTTCGTGCCTTTCTTCCTATGACCAGTAGCCCTAACTCCTCCAGAGAAGCTAATGGATATTTATTATTCCCAGGGAAATACTAAGGGCAGATTTCTTTCCTTCTTGTTACCACCTAAACACCTTTGATCTCAGGCTTTTCAGGTGGGGCTGTAGAAAGTATTTTCAGTTCTGTTTCCCTTGGAATCTTACTCTGTCACAGCTGCATTCTGGGACTCAATTAAAGTTAATTTTAAAGTGTGATTTCAGACCATCACAGACTATCTCTGCAATCTGGTACCTTTCTCTGCATCATTGCCAGTACGTTGTGAGAAAAGAAAAAAAATGGGCCCCACTTTCTGACTTTTTCTCATTAGAAAGAAAGGAAGAGTGGCAGATAAATGGACATTCCTGAAATCTGTCTGTGACGTGAACTCAGGACTCAATTTCAGTGGCTTCATTTTTCTTCTGCAAGTACTGAGCAATTTCACATGCAAAATGTTACACACCCGTATGCAACTGAATAAAAAGAGGAGCAGAATTTGGCAACTTCACAAAGTGCTATTGTGAGATTCAGTCAGGAGAAAACAACCCACCCAAAATGATTAGGGAACAAAGCTTGAAGACTGTAGAGATTTTTATTATCAGTTAATCTGTTTCATTAATCTGTGTTCCGGTAAAAACTTGACATTTACATGAAATAATACAGTATTTATGTGGGGAAGATGTTAGGCAGAAGTTTGAATTGCATGGTAAGTAGAAATTATAGGAAAAAATAAATCAGAGACCCAAACCAGCCCTCTGAGAGCTTTAATAAAGTGGAGAGGTGTTTTCTAAAAATCGTACATGGATATGCTTAATTTTATGTTGCCTATTTTCTCACAAAATAAAACAATACTGATCACATGAATGCAAATAAACACAAGTTGTTTAAGTATTTATCAGATAGGGCCTCTGCTTCTTGAAGACCTCCAGTGATTCCTCATGGAATTCAAAGTATGAAAAACAATTTTTATCTTAGCCCTTCATTTTCCTGCCTTTTAATGAAATCCAGGCTGTTTATTAATTTGTATTCTAAAAATATCTTCTGTTTCTATTGCAAATGTGATTTTCTTAGACTCACCAGCAAATATATTTCTCATAATCTATCAACATCTAAAAAACAGCAATTGATTTTTATCAGAAGTAGGAATATAGTTGACAGTTTATAACAGGGCTGAAACCACGCCAGCAATTCCATAACACTCTTAGGCAGCTAGCAGGGTGCATTTACCCAGGCACACTGGCAACTTGGGTCTTAATATTTTTTATGCTATTAAAATGAATTAAATACTGGACATTGTTTTAATCACCTGTCTCACCTACCTCCCGTTTTCATTAACTCTCAATATTTGTTATGAGCAGTAGTTCAAACACTGCCACTTAAAATGTCTGCAAAGATATTAATCTGCTTTTCTTTTACCTTATTAAGTTTTGCACAAGAAGCAAGCTTTCACTTGGAACAATTTGATGAAGCACTTTGCATTTTTCTGTTGGCCGTGTGTGTATGAGTGCGGCCATTCACACAAGTGTCGGACAAGAGGGAACGGCTGCAAGTGGTGCCAGGGGAGGGTCAGGTTGGAGATGAGGAGAAATTTCTTCTCAGAAAGGGTGGTCGGGCATTGGAACGGGTTGCCCAGGGAGGTGGTGGAGTCACCGTCCCTGCGGGTGTTTAAGGAAAGGTTGGATCTGGTACTTAGGGACATGGTTTAGTGCGTAATAGGTGGTGGGGGGACGGCTGGACTGGATGGTCCTGGAGGTCTCTTCCAACCTTAATGATTCTATGATTCTATGGCAGCCTACAGCCACAGGGAGTGTGAACTGCAGCTGAGCCTGCAAATTGGGTTTTTTTGTTCAGGACTCTAATTACACATGTGCATAAGCCCATGCTTAACTTTGAGCATTTGACTAATGCCACTGACTTCATTAAGACAACATACTCTACAGATTTTATTTTTATAAAAAAGTCATATTGAAAAGCATGGTGGTCTTTGGTTGGGGTTTTTTTTTTTGCATGTGCTGTTTTTCCTGCTCACAGTACTTGTGATCTTAATGGGACGGTTCATCTTCTTAAAGAGTAGCAGTAAGTGCTTTCTTGAGATAAAAAATCTTGACAGATTTCCAGCACAGTATTTGTATGCTAATGGAAAAGGGACATGGAAGAACGTTACTTCAAGTGTTTGTGAATAATTGTTTACTCTCTGTATTAGTCATATAATTCAGATACATATGTATTATTATGTTTTAAAAGTTATGAATACTGTTCAATTCAGAGATCCTGTTTAAAAAAAAAAGGAAAACAAAAAACTAGTGTTTCTGCAGCACTTTGAACATGCAGAAATGTAGTTATGAAAAAGCAATCAATAATGTTGTCAAAGGCGTACTGCTGTTATACCTCCTAGAGCCAATGGAATACGAGGAATGTTTGCTGGTAAGAAAAAACAGAACCAGCTCTGAAACTTGCCAGAATATCGAAAAATAGTTTCTCTAAACTGTATATAATTTTCCTGCTCTTCAACCAACTGTACACTAGCCCAGCTGAAGACAGAAACCTGTGAAATAATCAGAGCCTTCAGCCTCCGGTCAAGTTAATGGCAGCAGAGTGTTCTCAGATCCTCAGGAAAGCAGACGAGCGCTATACCCTGCACCTCTGCCGCTGCTGATAAGAAAACAAAAGCACCGGGGTGAGCCTGGGAGAGAGATGCAGATTTAGTGACCGTCCTACAGCTTGGAAGGAAACCTGTAAAAACCCAAACAAAGCGCAGCCTTGAAATCTTCTCTTATGTAATGCTGAAAGGAAGCGTGAACAGATATGGTTATCTTCATGTTTCAGTGATAAATAAATACGCATTTGGTTCAGCAATTAAAATGACCTAGATTGACTCAAGAGTCAGCAGCATGATACCCAGACTGAAAAAAACCTTCCCTTTTGGATGCTGCCCTGTCTTGCACGCCTAGGTTATGGCCACGTTGTCCTTGCCACCGGCACAAATTCTTGGGCCACGCTGGATGCCTGCATCACGGCCACGCTTCCCAGGCCTTGGAGTCCTTTGGAAGCGCTTGAATTACTCAGTGTGACATGCAGAGATGTGAGCTGATGAACACTAGCCTGTTTGCACCTGAGTTTCCTTCCCGGGATAGCCAGCAGCAGGCACCAGGATGGAGGCTGGGTGCGCCCCAACACAGGTTGTGTGTGACCGGTGACTGCATCCGATCTCAGATGCAGAACCAGGAGCCAGTCTGGCTTAATATCCTTCAAGTCCCGTGGGGTACGGAGGACTCCTGGAGGCCCCAGAACGAGCAGAGAACTCAGTAGCTAAAAGCCTCCACTTCCAGAAATGCTGAGCCACCTACAGCTCCCTCTGATGTCAATGGTAACCAGAGATGCTCAGCCACTATGAAAATAAAACCGAAAGCCCCATGGTCTGTATGTATTTGTTCACAGGTGTATCTTTAGGTACCTAAGTAATCCTGCAAGACAGCGTCCAGCCTTCATTGAAGCCATTGGAAATATTGTTGTGGGCTTCTCAGAAGTCAGTGTTTAGCCCCTCACTGCCACTGGGCTTCTCGTGTATTGAGAGCAGGCCTACGTTTGACTTATGTGCTCACAAAAAGAAAAACAAACTGAATATTTGAATATATGAGAGACATTTTAAATTAAGATCCTTAAATTCCCACTTACCTCACCGTAATGCCTACCCATGATGCTGCTGTTACTTTCACACTGCCAAAGATTTATTAGTTTCAGCTTTGCATTTCAGTTTGCTCCTGTCAAAAGTTTCTTTTGCTGTGTAGTTCAAGTATATTATACCATTACAGAAAGGTCCCTAAAACTGTGACTGACCGCAGTCAGGTGGACATTCCTGCTCTCTGCAGAGAAAAAGAATAGAGAAACGTACAGTAAAAACTCAGATGATCTCAAAAATTCTGTCTTAGAAATTGCATTACTCACCTTGATTTTATAAAGAAGATACTCAGCTATGATGGCCATATGAAATGCCCATATAATTTATAACTGTTCTTTTTTATTTATTTATTTGTCTTACTTCAGTGGCTCACAGGCTGCATCTCAGTCTCTCTTACTTAATAGCCGTGAGGTTTGGGTTTTGGGGTGGTTTGTTTTTCCAAATGACACAGGGGATTCACAGACCTGGCACATCCCCAAGTATAAAAGGGCTCCACTCAGGGTGGTACAATACTGCCCAGCTCCTCGTTGCTTTACGTGGTGGGATGGACCAGAGAAAACACAACACGCCAGACCCCGACAGTTAGGAATAACCCTCAGGGTGAAATCTAAATTAGTTGCCTAAATTTCCAATGTAACTTAAAGAAAATATTTTTAGGAAGCTTCCCCCCTGCCAGCCTCACAGTAAATGACCTGTCTCACAGCTAATCAAGATATGATTATGTACTCTGAAATTCTATATACAGACTGCAGGTAGAAAAATGATAGCGGTTTAGCGGGCTACAAAACGTTTCTAACCTTTTTTTTCCTCCTGTGTAGCTGGTGTTGCTGTTGCCACTGGGAACACCATTCAAGCCTGCAGGTGCAGTTGAACAGAACTTTACATGGGAACGTCCCCTGAAAATCGGTGTCAGGGATAAAAAA
>VWZZ01000614.1:691688-709826 GCA_013399095.1 Psophia crepitans
AACAAACAAAACATCCAGCGGCTGCAAAACCCCGCGGCGGGTACCGGAGCTGCCGCTTCACCACCCGCCCGCCCCCCCAGCAGCCCGGCCAGCTCGTTTCCCTGGCTGGGGAACCCCTCTGAGTTACCCGGGTTTGCCAGAGCTCCCAGCAGTCACGTAGCGGGCGCAGCAAGGCCGGGGTGAGGCGGCTGCCGGAGACGGGTCTCAGCACCACCCACGGCGGCGTGAGAGTTGGCGGCGGTTTTGCCGGGAGGCAGCGGTTTGTGGCACGGAAAGGCCAGGACTGCAGCACAAGGGTGAGCTGCTCTCTCCCCACAGGTCTGCGGTGCCCTCGGGTACCGAGGCCTTCAAACCTCCTCACAAACATCCGTATTTTCACCGGTATCATCAGGCGTGTTGTACAGGTCAGCAGTAAATTAGCCACCCGCACCGCACCTCTCTGCGGCCCCCGAAGTGCCGATTCCCGCGTTTTCTGAGCAGTCTCACCCACGACAAGCACATTTCCCAGTTCGCTTCCAGCTGTCCCAGTACTGTTTGGCTTCAGCACGGACTGGGGCCGGGTTCTCATTGAGGCTGAGGCAGCTGGAGACAGCATCTGTGGTGAAGAGAAGTCTATGGTCACGGGCTGAGAGGGGTCATGGATGGTCCCTTCCCATGCCTAGAACTGAAGGCTGAGGACACCTGGGCAGCGTGCCCCTTTCTGGTCAATCTTCTACTGCGCAGGAGGCAAAGCAGATGCCACCATCTCCTGTAGTGATAACCTCTCACCAATGGGCAGCAGCTGCGTAAAAGAGAGAAAGAAAAGGAATTATATGAAAAAGGGTGGAAATTGCAAGGGGTACACACCAGGTTACCTGCTTCAAACCACCTCTTCAGTGACTTCACACAGAGCTTTACATTTTAGGTGATTCGAACAATGCCCAAGGTACGCGTAGCCATCTCTAGCAGGTAACGTAGGCACGTCCAAAGTAGATGTTACTGTACTAAAACCACATGGTCTTGCAGTCTAATGCAGAGCTTTCCCTGCAAGGGGTTCTACGCAAATCTCTGGATATCACTGTGCTCAATTTCTAAGAAAATAGCCAGTGTATCAGCAGGAATACATCAGTGTCTCCACTAAAGTCCGAGACGGTCTCTTGCAACGAACAATCATACTGAAGGTTGTGATGTTTACTCCGTTATGAGGGAACAGCCTCATCTTCTTCCAAACTCAGTTACTCACTGCCATCTCCTGCCAGAGACCTCACTCCCACTAGTCTGCTGGAGCTCATCCAGCTGACTGCGCCTGTCGTGGGAAGAAACACTCCAGGCTCCAGCTTCAGTAGAGGAGCACTTCTCTCTTCCACCGACTCAGCTGGATCTGGAAAGGGACATTTCCACATGCTGTCAGCACCAACCCTCTTAATGCTGTTGCTTCAGCTGGCCTCCGGCTGAATGCCCATGAGCTGGACAGAGAGCAAGCCCCCCCGGGAACACCGAATTTCAGCACCACCCGTTCCCAGTAAAGGAATGCCTGACACACACAGTGCTGAGGATCAGAGCTGTGATTCTGCCCGGAGACAGCTGTCTATCATAATAATCACCATCTCCTGCCCTTGTTCTGCTCTTCTTTCCAAATAGGAAGAGAAATATCTCACACCCCCCCTGCAGCCCTCCCACAAAAAGGTCTTCGAGTCTTGTTCAAACAGAAACATGGGCTGCCCCAGCTGGTTCAAACACTAAGTGTAATTAACAGGACAGAGTTGAAATAAACAGAGGAGTAGTTTATTTTCTAATTAAGTCTAAATTTATTCATTACCCTAGTAAAAAAAAGTTTGGATTACAAGTGTCTGAACAGTATAAAAGTACAAAACAGGTTCCATAGATTTCTAATACATTAATACAAAGTGCATGACTACATACAGTTCATTTTGCATTACTACCGGGAATGGAAGAGGTGGGAGGGAGGAGGGGAAGCAGTTGGCGGTTTGAAATCTAGCAATAAATAAATAAATACAGAAGAGATGATCCATAACAGAGCACATCCTACCACCAATACTGCAGCCTTAGGTGTACAGAGTTACTGATGCTGAAAACACAAATTCGAATGAAAGCAGGTGTCTGCAAAAACAGCTAGGACTCTTGCTCAAGCCCTTATTAGACATGACCAACCTAGTTAAGCCGTTATACAAGCAAGTATGTTACATCTATGGTTGGATTCGATGATCTCAAAGGTCTTTTCCAACCTAAATGATTCTATTTGGTTGCAGATGAAAGCAAGGTAGGCAGATTCGTCCTCCCTTCAGAATCTCAGGGTGCTCAGGAAAAGCAAAATAAGACCAATGAAAGCTCTAAGCTGTAAGGCTGTGATAAGTCAAAGCCCTGTTTCCCCTGATGTTGTTTCTCTCCAAAAGTCGGCTTACCCAACGGAAAGAGAGAAGAAAAAAAAAAGAGGAAAAAAAAAAAAAGCCAGCTTTGAGGGTAGAGGCTCCTCTTAAAACCTGTGTATCTTTCCCCACCTATATTTTCACTCGCTAACCATTCCCGTTTCGGGAAGTGAGATTACATGGAAATCCAGTCCTAAGCCCCACCCACCACAGTATTATGCAGATGACTCTCACAAAACGGAAAGTTTGTCGCAATCCGTTGTAGAATATCCCAAAAGAGTAATAGTAAGAAAAAATCCCCCCTCCCCTTGAAAACAGAAACAAACAAACAAAACAAAAAGCAGAATTCAAATTCCCAACTTAGACAAGTTAAACCTTCATAAAAGGAACATGAAGCAATTGGGAGCTAAAACTGCAGCACACTCTTCCAGGAAGCTGCTTCCACCCTTCAGGCAGAGTGGAGTTTGAAGGAGCGTCGCAATGGTTTGCACACAAGTTTGCCCGGGAACCCACGTAAGAAATACTACCTTTTGATCGTGTATGCAAACAGAGCTGCCTCAATTCAGCACAGCACCATTCTTAACAGAATTTCATCACTTGCAGCAAGTCCAGTACTCACAAAAACATTGATCTGCTGGTTGTCTAAACAAACCAACCAACCCCCAAACCCAGAGAGGCGCTGTGGGGGAAGGGTTTCAAAACAGCAATCATGAATCCAGACCCCAGGCTACAACCAGATCCCATCCCTGGGCCAAAGCCTGATTTGCGTAGCGAGGGGTTTGATTCTACGTCAGGTCCCAAACCAGCAGGAAGTCTGGTCTGTGGTCACGGTTCAGCTGCACGGGGCCAACAAATAGCAGTTACTCAGTTTTGGCCATCATCTAAACTTGGGCATCAAGATGTTTTCTTGGTCCACCTCTAACACCAGTCAGTTACTACAAGAAGTCCAGGGTGTCTGCTGCTGGGTTTGAAGTAGCCTCCCATTTTGCTACTTTCAAGTTTTGGGTAAATCTTCCTCCTTAGCTAAGGGGGAGAGCTCTCCCACCTCTTCTAAAGAGCATTTTATGTTGGGGGCCTTCTCTGATAACTACCACTTGTAGTAGAGATGTCTGCAGTTTACTAGTCTGTGTCACATAGGAGGGATGAAATATTTGTTATGTCAGTAGTATAGGGTGAAATCTCCACACCTTTTAAAAATATATATTTATATAACTAGAGCGGTGACTTATAACATTTCTATGTATTAGTTCATCTTATTGACTCATACATGTCTAAGAACGAAATCTTTTCTTGGGGATTTAAGGGAGGTTACCAACCAACTTTAAAAAATGCCTTACACCACTGCTTCTTTCAATACAGAAAGATGTACTACATATACTTTAATATACAAAACCCCATCCTCAAGTTCATTTGTGAAGGTGGGGGGGAAGAGGGAGGGGAAGATTAGAGGGACAACCTTGCAGCAGCATTCAGCTTTGCTAAGTGTTCCATAGCATCTTAAATATTATGTACAGTCTTTCTGAAAGGATACAAACTGGCTTCAGAGTTTGTGGAATTGTAGCAGTAAAACCCAAAACAGTTCCAGGGAATAGTCTTTTGGCAGCACAGCAGGTGTCCAAAGAGAACAGTCACTTTTCTAGTATTTTTCCAGACAATAAGAGGATCTGTATAACCTTCTGCAGCTATCCAAGGAAGTCACCACTCCTCTTGGGTGGAGATTGCTGGAGATTGTGGTCCTTCTTGTTCTGGCTTCTCAGCAGCAGATTTTTTATTGCTACAGCAAGGTTTGAAGAGATGAGTGTCTATGAGGACTTCCCCAAAACGCCCTTTGTAAATAATTCCACAGCAGACCTTTTGCCTGGAAGAAATGGCAGGGAGAGAGACAGATAGTTTGTGTGTTTAGAATATACAGAATTTACAGAAATGCAAAAATCAGTTTGATCCAAGACACTTTTCTGAGTCTCTGGCTCAGAGGATGGGAGGGAAAAGGCTGCTCAGAAAGAAGAAACAAGTCTCTGTCTAAATCCACAACACCGCTTTGAGGGGAAAAAAATAAAGAAAACACCCCAAAAAACAACGTAAACCCATGTCTATACAAAACTAAGTCTCCCATTTTGCTTCCCAGAGTTAAGTTTCAGACACACAACTATCTGGGCTGAACTAACCTTGACTACAATGCACTCGACAAACACAACTTGAGAGGAGGCAGCAAAGTCACAACAATTTCAACAGAGCAATTAGCTAAACAAGGGATTACTGCGTCACAACATGCAATAAAAGATAACAAGCCCATCAGCTCCCAGAAAATCTTCTGGTTTTCTTCCCACTCCAGACTTTTTAGGTTTTTTTTTTTTGAAATGCCTAACATCACAGGTCAACCAAATCAAATGCTATGTCTTGCTGGGAAGCTGAGAGCACTGTTCTACTTGTAACATGTCACGTCTACAGAGCAGTTGTTAAGACAAGATAATGGCAGTCAGGAATATTATCTGTTACTCCCAAAAATGTAAAATATTTTCCAGCAACTGTGTTAGTACTTAGGGAACTGAAGGGAGATAGGGGAAGATGTCTTAAACACATGGCATTTCTTTCCACAGACAGACAGATATTGCCTAATACTCTGTGACTTAAATTATAACCTTAAAACAAATTAAGTTCAGCCACAGCAAATTTCCAAAGAAGCGGAATCAAGCACTGTGTATGTGAAGCGAATGGCTGTCTGCACAGAGTGCACCTTCTGTTGCTTTTTACCTTTTCCAATATGTGAGATCTAAAAAGGAGAAAACTGGTGTTCTGCTGGACCCAGCGCTCATCTCCGTGTCAGAGCCATCGTCAGACTGGTTGCTGTAACAGGGTGACTGAGCTGGGGAGGCACTTGAAGTGGTGCTGTGAGCATCGGAATCTGTAGGGGAAGGAATAAACGCAAGACTCAGGACATGCATCCAATGACTCGTCCGCTTGTAAAAGGCCGCATGTGGATTTGGAACAGAGACACAGATGTTTTTTAATTAGCATGAAAAACCTAATGACAACAACCCATTCTTCACTTGCCCCTGCCGATTTCAATAGAGACTCTATCTGTCAACATCTGGGAGACAGACCTCAGAACCAGAGGGGCTCCTTGAACATGAGGGACTGGAAAGAGGTTCAGGACCAGGCTTCAGTTCCTGGCTCCCAAACACAGCCTGCACAGGCCATGCTTTGGACAAGATCCTTGTCCTGCTCTGGAATCACTGGAAGATCTTTGAAGACGATTGGGATTCTGTGCTTCAGACCCCTAGTACTTTCTCCCTCACTGTAAATTTCCTTTCTTATCCACTCAGTTAAAACCTTGCAAAGACTAGTCTCAATCCAGCAAAAGCTCGATACGATCAACTATGGACTCAGTGCAGCAGCACACCTTAACAGCGCACCTACTAGCCTACCTTTTAGTTATCATCTCTAGTACCTTCAGTAACACAATCGGACAATTAGCAAGCTCTTTGGGTCAGACCTCTACTGATTCTTTGGAGAGCTTTTCCTTCAGGCCAGGTAGGACAATTGGAAGAGAGAGAAGACCAAGTCAACAACAGTTAAGCTGGAAGGTTTGCTTTAGAGAAAAAACCTCAAGTACTCGCATACATTTAGAGCCTAACCAGCAGATGGCTTTGTTGGAAAGCTATGAATGCAAATCTATTTCAAGAGTCTAAGTGCTAGTGGAAAGAAATCACTGAGACCAGCAGAGGAAGATGTAAGAAAACTACACAGAGGGAGCACGGTAGGAATTTAAAGGTGGGGGTGGCGTGGAAATCTAGGCTAAATAGAAAGCCTGGGTTGAAAACACGTATGGAAGAGGAAGACTGACAGTGGTATCAACAGAACAGTGCTTCTTGCGGAAAGAGCTAAAAATGGCTATTGCCACTGAGAGCAGGAAGAAACCTCTTCCAACTTCAGTTTCGGCGAGGGTCTTGCCCAAGAAGTTTTCTACAGACATGTCACTTAAATGTGGGACATAAGCTACCATTGCCTACACTTTCAAGCCAGGGTCCCCGCCTCGCTGCTTTGCCACCTCTGTCTCACTGCCCACCCTGCACACAAGCTCTTCGTCCTCATTCCACCCCCTCCCCAAGCCCTCAGAGGATGAGGGGCTGTGAAAACAGGAGCACCTAAATGTGTGAGCATGTAATTGAATCTAGGTGGTGATTCAAGCTTGGCCAGTTAACAGTCAGCTATGTTGGGGGAGGCCAAAGTTTATTGGATCTACTTACTGTGCCGCTTGAATTCCTTTTGCAGTTTGCTGATTTGATTACTCTTTATTCTGCTTCCAGACAGAGTTTTCATTTTCTTTGGTTTCAATGTTGTCTTAAGACTGGGTCCAGCCCTGGCATCTACCACCTAAAACACAGAAAGCATGCATAACACTTCTGCATCATGCCCAGATCCTGCCCTAGTCACAGTACCTGTACTGACTTAGCTGAAGGTGTTCAAAACCAATTCAGTTAAACCAAGGCAGTTCTGTGCCCTGAAACTCTTGTGTTTCATTTAAATCTGGTTTGTAAGAGGCTGACTTTGTAGGAAAACACAGTAAACCACTTTAAAAAAGCACATTCAGTTCAACTTTTGCCTTCTTCCTATTTTCGACAAATTCAGGTCAGTAGGCAAAAGTTGTTTAAACCAATACAGGTTAAGAGTGTCTGCCAAGTGTTTGCCCTCAAGTTTTTTCTAAAAATCATCAATTTAACTTTTGAATAAAGCTAGTGGTTGTAACAACCATAGTTTCTGGCTCCCATTACCATCAAGGCTTCCTGAATAAAGATTATAACATACACAAAGAATCTTTATCATCTTCCCAGCCCTAGGCCCAAATTAAATTAGATGTATCAAAACAGAATGCGTGAGTGGGAATAGCTGCGAGATATTAGTCATTGTAATTACCTGACTAAACGACACTGATTTATGTGTTGCTTGAGCAAGCCACCTTGCTTGTTCAAACTACTAAAAAAAGCCCTAAAAAAAAAGTAGCAACCAATTTTGGACAGAGGCCAAATCTGAAATGTTTGTGTTGTAAGAGACTTTTGGACAAAGTTATGAGCTTGTGAAAACAAGGAATTACAAGGTAAGTTAGTCTGTGACTCCATCCCGGGTGTGCATGATCACCATTTGCACATAAGCCAAAAGACAGGTAAGAGCCATATAACAGGAAATACTCCAGGAAGGATTTAGAGATGCTGAGGCTGTGAAGGGAGAGTGTGGGGGAAACGGCAAACCCCAAATCCTTGCCAGCACCTCCCCTCTCTAGCAGGACGGACTATAGCAGAGACGAGTTAGTTTTGGAGTGAAGGAGAAGTAAGTGACTAACGTGATTCCAGTTTTTTTTGGATCCTGCTGGCAATTTTTTCCATCTTTTCACCAGAAGGACACAGGCATTGCAAATATCTCCTGAGCGGGCCTCATGGAGCCTGGTAAAAACAAGAGCAAAAATCACAGTTAATAAAAGCACCCCCCACTTGATGATAACAGCAAGCAGCAGAAAAATTGCTGGAAAAGAAGGGTTCTCAAGTTCTGGTTTTCAGGCATTCCAATTCACTTGGGGTGCTCAAACATTGCCATTTAAAGACCAAGTCTCACTTTCAGAAAGCACTCTTCCATCAGAAATCAGAGGTGTTATAATCTGCCTCCAGAGGGGCACCAAAAACACCACTCTCATCACCTTCAGTGGGTTTTGGTTTATCAAAAAACACTCAAAGAACATCACCCAAAACACCACACAGTTCCAGTGGGTTGGCTGGATTGAATGGAGAGGGAGGGAGGGAGGAGGAATAGTCATATTCCTTGAAAGTACATTTGGGAACGGACCTCAGAGATCCAACAAAAGCTTATTCAGCTCTTCACTTTCTCACAGAGCTTCAAGGATGAGTAACAAATACCACCTAACACACTCCTGCATAAGCGTAGGATAAGGTTTCAGAAACAGCATTCACAGGAATGACAGGAATAGCCGCTCCCTTTAACGAGCTTTCTTCAGAAATCATCCCTACTGCTAATCCACGCTAACAGAAACATAAAGGGGATACGCTGCAAAATTTTTCAGCTATTTAAATGGGAAGACTTTGAAGCATTTCTAGATGAACGAGGCAGGCTCAGATAAGCCATTATTTGCTCAGTGTTAAGATTGCATTTTTACCTTGGCAAACATATTTCAGATGGCACAAGACCAAAGGCCCCGGTACACTGCAAACTTCTTTACTTAAAAAAAAATATGCGATGGGCCTTCACACAGTCTCGCTGCTGCCAAGGACAGCAGACAAGAAGACAGGGGAAACTGTCAGCACCCGATATACGTACAAAAACCCATGGCAAATACAAAGCACTATAAAGCTTTGGGTTTGTCCTTTCAACACTTGGAAGGGGCGCTTCTAGAAAAAAGGGGAGGAGAAGGAAATATTTCTAAAGATCGCAAAGATCCACACAAACGATGTTAAGAACTTGAGACAAGAGCAGCAATACTGGTATGTATATGGTTTTTAATACGACCCATGAAATTTCCACTTGGGCCTAAGGTTTTGGTGAGAGGTAACGCAAGACTGGAAAGTAGAAAATAACTATTGACAACAGACTTTCCCAGAGAAAATAATTTCATGGAAAACTACAGTATAAACAGGAGAAATTCATATTGTCTCAGGAAAAAAAGTCAAAATTAACAAAGTAAAAAAATAATTACAAGCTATCACAGAAGAATTTGCTTTGCTGACATGGTTTTAGACAGAATTTCCAAGTTCTTAGGAATTACTTCAAAGTTAAAAGGTCACAGCAGCTGGTACAAGAAATCACTGGTATTTATAGTTTTGCTTACCAATGATTTCAAGTAACCCTGCATGCAACATTACCTAATTGGAAAGCTAATTACTTGATGCTTTCCATCAGAATGAGTTTCCAAGGAGTTTAAATAACATCTTGATATGCCCTATTTGAACAAAGGCAAATACCTGAAACAAGGTACTGTGCATAAACCCTGTCAGAACTGCTAAATATTTACCCATCAAGTTCTTTTTAACATTCTTGAATCTTCAGTCACAGAAAACCTCCACAGACCCGTGCTGGTGCAGTTTACCACCGTGTGTGGGAATTTACACCTCTAAGGAACACGTGCAAAACGCACCATCTCAGCAGGGTCTAATTCCCTGCATGCGCTGCGAGGTGGGAGAGGCACGACCCTGACCCTTCACCGTTAGGAACTACAGCAGCTCTCCGCTGGCAGCAACAGCGGACTGACAACCCAACAGCACCATACCCAGCAGCCAGCCCCCCCACTCCCCCCGCTAACCTAATCTTTCAGTCGCTCAGAGCAAGAGGGACAGCACATCACGTTTGTGGCCCAGAGATCAACACCATCACCAACCAGGATGTTGACTAAAGAATCTTACCCAAAACAATTCTGGAAATCCTTTTCATAACGTTTGCTGTCAGTGAAGCGAGAACTGGAAGACTTAGCTCTGCAAATACAGCAGCCCTCTATACTCCGATACATCTTCGGTTTGTGAAAGCCAAACATCTTTTCCTCCCAGCTGTAGCCTGTGAAAACAATTGGGAACTGGTGTTACTTATCACTGTTAGATACTGAAAGAAAAACCTCTGCAATTCACTGGGCAAGCCAAAAGCAAATTATAATTCAGGATGGGAAACTAGATTAAGCCATAGCGCTCTCCTGCATTGCCCCAGAAGAGCAGATGCACCTAAAATACACTATCTTACTTAAAAAAAAAAATAAAAAAATTTACAGCTGGAATATTAAGCAATACCCAGCAGGACTCATGACAAGCTCACTTACTGCTCAATTCTACTCTAAGGGCACATCTACAACAGCACGACCCAGAGGCACGAACGCAGCTGACTTGGCTAATGAAAGCCCTGCGTATGTGGCAAAACAGGCTGCAGGACAGGCTGCGTGAACCTGCCCGAGCCCCTGGATAAGTAGTTGGCAGCTGAACCCTGGGTCACTGGAACTATCTCGTCATCATCACCAGTGTTTGTTGGGAACATCCCTGCCAAACTTTGCTGAAAGTGAGTAGGAGTAATTTTAAATGAGCTGCAGTCGTACCTCTAGGCTGTAGGGCAGACATACCTGAAAAGCCGCTCTAGAAACAGCAGGGTGGAGTGCCACCCAGCCCTCAATGGCCGTGTCTGTGCTGTGGGACCCAGGAGCACTTCTTGACTCTCAGCCCTGGGTGAGCATCCCAGCCACAGCCCAGCTCCGTGTCAGCACAGGCTCAGCTCTCGCCCTCCCGCCTTCCCTGCCCTGCTTTCCATGGGAAGGAACCCCAGCTAGAAAAGGGCCGGGGAGCAGCACCCTGGGGCGCATTTCAGCATGTGCCTACCACACATCCCAGACACCGCCAAGGACACAGGAGCAAAAGGTACTCCATTTACAGGGAAGCTGTTTCTTCTTAACCACCAGCTCTGCGAACTCAGCACCGGCTCACCAAGTCAAGGGCCATGCTGCTCTTATGAGGTCTGCCTCTCCTTTTTGGTACATCTGGGCTGGGATTTGCTATCACAGCAGGTACCGTACAGCAGAGGTGTCTTCCAGGCAGAAGCTCAGAAGTTAGTTACAGGTGGATTTACTGCAATCACCACGACAAAGACCCCTTTAGCACATGATGTGTCCCCCCACCAACAATCAGTTCTCCCCGGTGCAGACTCCTGTTAGGCACAGTCTGACATGGCATGAGAAGCTGTCAGAGCAAACAGAGTTCCCACAGTGCTTCAAAAAACCAAACCAACAACTGAGCAAAGCCGGTGCTTTCCTGGCACTGGGCCTGGACACACAGCAAGTCCTCACAGGCCGCACAGCATCTGTCTTATAACACAGGTGGGGACCGTTCCAAGAACTTCTCTTTTAAACAGACCACGGTGCAAGGTTTGTCTCAACCACCTGCTGCAGGGAGCGAGCAGACATCTCTGCTGCTTCTCAGCTCAGAGAGGGGACAGGCCACCGGTTGCAGGAAGCTCCATGAGAACAAGTTCCCACTGCTGAGAACTTCTGCTTTTAAAAAATTAAAATTAGATCGAGTCATGCAAATATTACAAGATTTCCCCCTCTTCCCTTAACAAAAGGCAAAGTCCTTCTACTCTTGTAGAAGCTAACAGAAAACTCTCTCTCCTCCCCACAAATGCTACCAAAAGACCGAGTAGCTCAGGCAGCACTTTCAGCAGAGCAGCATCTCCATCACTTGTGGGCACGTCTCACGAAAGGGAACTCCCAGTCACTTCTCAGACCCAGAGACTGCCAAGGCCCAGCAACCCAACCTGGGGAATGTGTGTGGTGTAGGGATGTCCCCAAATCTTCCCCATGCAGGGTACTGCAATATACTCCAGAGGGACAGAGAAAATTAAGCTGCAATCTTCAGTCTACGGCACCAAGACTTGTTGCATCATTACAGCAATAAAGTAATTTGAAAAGCAGCTCTAGGTGAGGTCAAAAATATGCTTCCACAAAATGACATCGTGCTTACCTTACTGACAGACAGCATGTGAGGGAAAAAGATGCCCTGCAGGCAGGATCACAGCAAAAGCTAGTGAACTACCCAGGCCTAGTTACAGTCCTCCACACAGAGGTGAAGATATAGCCCCCCACACTAGAGGGGATGATGAGAGCACGGCAGCACCGCAAAACATATGCACAAGGTTCCCAGATCCCTGAGAACAACAGAGAAGCAGAAAATGTATCTAATAGCATTGTTGAATATTCTTACACAAAATCCATTAAGGAACTCGTATCCAGCTAAAAGCACGTATGTTTACATTTCAGTCTAAGGTATTACGATACAAGACCATTTGGTGCCCACTGAGGTTGTGTCTCCTTGCAATTACTACTGCGCAAACATGTAGAAAGACACAAGTCAACTCTCAAAAAAGCTTTCCTTGACCAAATCCCCTGCAGAGCCTGTTGATGGCAAGAGACTTGTTAAGAGAGACAGGAGATACGTCTGTCTTCCCTCCTGTCCCAACTCATGCCTGTGCCACAGGCTTCAAGTGCTGTGTTCCTTTCTTCTTGTACACTTACAGCACAAGGAGCTCACCCAAGGCTGGGTTCTCACAAGGATGACTTGTGCAAACAGCCAGCACCCCAAACGCTGTTGGGCTTCTTGGGAGACTCGTTGCTCCCACGATTAGCACAGCATTGGCCTGAAGGCCAGGAGCAGCTGCAGTAAGCAAAAGAAGGTGCCGAGCTAGTGACCTGGTGAATGGGTTTGTTGAGGAATGGTTAGACTCAAAACTACTCTCCGCTTCTCTTAGACATGTTATCAGGGACTTAGCTAATGAACCTGAATGCACAGCCAAATCCAGTTAGTATCCCTGGACTGTCAAGACAAATAAACAACAGGGCATCTAGGCAAACACTTCAAATATGTATTTTGTTTCTTAGCATCCAATGTGCTCCTTCAAAGAGACAGTCTCTCGAGAACACTGTGTTTAACAAGCCTCTGGAGATCCAACACCATGTCCCCCTGAGAATTTCCAACTACCAAACAGCCATTTTACATTTTGCTTGACTAGCCCAACCTGAAGTCCATGGTCTGGTGCTTTTCTTTAGCAAGAAAAAGACTAACCACAGACACAAAACTTCAGCAGCAAGAACATCTTGACTGTTAGATGGCAAGACACAGAACCGAGCTCAAGAGTCTGATACAGTTTCTAACCCCGTTTCTCCCAGAAATCCAGATACTGATGAGATGATCTCTGTCACCAGCTGGTATTTATAACACAGCAGAACAAGATGCATGTTTTACAATTAATGTTCCAGCAAAGGCTGGCATCAGATACGTATGTTCCGAAAATATTTTGTTTTGCATCGTTGCTGCCATTCTCACAGGAGCAGCCTTTCAACACCATCTTTCAATAGAAGGGAAACTAGTGCCATCTGTTTCCCACTTGATGAATGGTCAGCAACGGTATTACCATACATCATGCCTGAATGGGGAAGAGCTAGTAGCAAAACCGCAAGTAAAACAGATTTCTCTGACAACTGCATTGAAGTGCAGTTATAAATGGAAGGCGTCAGTCCAGTTACACATTTAATCCTAAACAGTTGCCATTTGACCATTACACACTAAATATTCTGTCAGCTGGAGAGCTTAATAGCTAATGCAGAAGCCATTTGAGTACAGAAGTACTTATCAGCATTACTAAACGTAAAGCTTTCTGTCTCAGCTTCCATTCTAAACCATGTGTGCCTAGTGCTGGAGTTGACACTACATTTCTATAGACTTAAGCGTACTTAGAAGTACATGTCCGGGCCCTTTAAAAGGTTTAACTAGAAAGCTTTGCCATTAAGATCGCAAATTAGAAGCGAGGAGTTATACTGCCAGTGACCGTAACACCTGAATCAGCTGTGCAAGTTTAACCACATGAAGTTTGGGACAGATAAAAAGATGGAAAGTAAGAACGTAGCTCCACAGAAGTTCAAAAGCATTACGCACGATAATTTTGCCAAATCTCAGCATGTTACTGAAATACATGATGTCTTCCAAATCAGCGCTTGCACAGACGCAAAAGGCAGAGCTCGCCAGCAAAGAATCAGAAATCCTAGTGGAGCACATTTGTCATTCTGCAGACATGGAGATTTTCCTGCCCTAGTAGCAGAGCAGTATTCCCCCAAGTCAGGAGAAAAGTGGTCCTCCTCCCTTGTCTCCCTGCAAAAGGGAGAAGTTGCTAAACAACTGCTTTAGCAACTTGAATGGACTCAGAAAAGACTGTGGGAACAAGTTCTCTCAATCCTTCTGTCCTCTCACTTTTGGAAAAGCAGCACTAAAAATAAAGACTTGTCTTGCAAAAAAATTTGGAGTCAAGCAGAGAACAATAAAGTAGGTGGGGAATAAAAAAAACCCACACCCTGCTTATTACATTTGTGAAAGGCTGGTACAAAGCAGCATGCATCATACATATGTGAAAATCGCCCCGTGCTTTCATTACCTGTCAGGACTAGAATTTGGTGCTTAGTTTTCTTTGCAAAATTTAATTTGATGATTTAAATTAAAAGGAGGTATTGCTTCAGATGCTCATTAAGTTTTCAAGTTAGGGAAGAACTTCTGAACTGAACTCACTTAGCTTTTAAAATAAGAAAAGTTGAGCCACTTTCATTCGCCTTTCCAGATTCCTTCTGCATTCTTTCTGATCACCCAAGAAGAATGAAAACCTTTTATAATAGAAAGGAAGGAATTCCTAGAAAGCAGGCATGTCTCCCTTTGTAACACAATTATCAGGCCAGTCAGAAGAACCATGCTCACCTGCCTTTTGCAAAGCTGAAAAACGAACATTCCCTGGGGTTACTGGAGAGCAGAGGGATGCCAGTCCAACTGCTCAATGCCTTCCTCTCTTCCCACCTCCTCGCTCTGACCCTGGAGCGTTCACCCTTTGTGCAACCCAAAACTGCCAGTACGTTGTCTGCGAGGAGGAGAACCCTCCGCAAGTAATTTTATTTCCCCTTCTGTGTACAAAGCAGTCTTGGCACAGCCTCCCTGAAGTTGGGCTACAGAAAAATAACATCTAACCTACATACGTTGACGCAGACGGTTCCTGTCAGTAAAAATCTCACAATCCTCATCTCTACAGCATTTAATTGTAACTAAGAAACATAACCAAAATGGTACATTTTTTTCTTCTCTTAAAGCAAAAGAAACAAATGCCTTAATACAGAAAGAATATACGTGCTCTGCCTTTTACATCTGCAAGTGCATACAGCCAGGCACATGCACACACATGAAAAAAAGCTTCCAGAGCTGTCTACGGCGCCAGGAGCAGAGTTGCTTGTCTCACTAATAAATTCTTGGGCCTGTCCCTCTGCTGAAAACCAACTGCAGGACAGAGAACTGTACATCAACAGAAGAGCTGATCTATATCAGAGACTGAATGTAAACATACATCCTCCTGAGTTTACACGCTGCAAAAAGAAACTTTGGAACAGAAGTTAGAATTGGACCCCAGAAAACCGTACTTTAAAGTGCCCAAAGCCAGGATGCTCCAAAGAAGTAAGAGACCAAGCTAACTGGAGTCATCTGAAAATGCAACTTTACTATTTGCAAAAACTTTTTTTTTTTTTACACTGTCATCTGTCCTTACAGCTCAAAACAGAGTGACTAATTTCCAACAACCGTAACCTCAGAATCGTGTGTGTTATACAGCCTTGTGGTCCCGTATATCCTCAGATTTTCCTTCCACTTCCCTTCTTCTCTCCACCCAAAACAACTTTACTGAGAGGAAAGCTGTATTTGGCCACTACAGCCCAGACACATCTGAATGAAACAGCGTTCTGTGGAGTTTTCACTCGATGAGCTGAGCAAAACCAGTAAAAGGTCAAAACTACATCTTCAGGAATCTTTCCTCTGCCAAAACAAGTAACTCACTCTTTTGCTGGAAGTTGTCCGCAGCTACTGCTGCGCACTCAGCGCTGCAGTGAAATCTCAGCGCATCGGATGCAACTGGCAGCAACTACCAAGCACGCATCAAAAACTCAAATTGGATGTTTCTTTCCCACGTTTGAGCCTCCACAGCATCCCAGCTGGGTCACACGCTGTTCTGAGTAAGGTTTTCAGAAGGAGCCAAGTCACAAAGGAGCCTACTTACCTGTTCATTTTCAGTGGGAAGTAAGTACCTAACCCGTTTAGACAAGAGAAGCGAAAAGCTAAGCCACTTGGGTGTTCCTCTAAACTGCCATGCGGTTAGTGCTCCAGAAGGGATAGGCCAAAGCATGAAAACAGTAATCAGTAAGATTTGCATAGGGAAAGAAAAAAAATCCCAAACCTGTACCACCTGCAGACATTCCATCTTGAACTAGGACATGTGCCCCCCCCGCCCAAAACTCCTGTTGCGTAACTAACACCATCTCAGCCTGATCAGGAGCTCTGCAAGGAAACCCTGGGATGTTCTCAAGCAAGTGCTGGAGTTCAGTCTGCGATGCTTATCTGAGCGCAGTCACTGCAGCTGTTGTGATGCTGTCTGCAACCACATGCTACTGACACAGCATCACAGACACTTGAGATCATGAGACACTGAACAGTTTGAAGTTGGGTTTGCTTGGGGTTTTTTGGGGTTTTTTTTAATGGGTTTTGTTTGTTTTTATTTTTGTTGGTTTTTGTTTTGTTTTTTTTTTTTTTTAAGAGGGTAACATACCTGATGGGGACTTGGAACAGAAGGAGTAGCAATTATTTGGCAGAATAGCTGAAGTGACTTCATGAAAATGGATACATTTCCATGTCCTTGAGTAATATTATTGGTCATTTCACTTGGACTTTGGACTGAGCCCGTTCTACAGAAATGCAAAGGTTTGAGTCATGAAATGGAGTCCCGCCCATGGATTCTGCTGAACCACTCAGTTTTCAAGCCCCAGCTCACTAGCTTCTCCTTTCTGTTACAAAGCAAGTGCTACAAAGGGTGCAAGTCTGAAGCAGAAGCTGGTTGTCAAGTAGGACTGTGGTTGTCGTTTCTCTCTCACTAAAGATGTAGGAAGCATCAGGTGTTAAGAATCAATGCAAAAAAGAGAGTTCGGTGACACAGAAAGAGCTGTTCAGCACGAGCAAGACAACAAACTGTCACAGTTTTAACGTTTATTTTTAACCTGTAGGAATTTACCAGCTCTTTTAGCATTTTCCTCTACTAAGAAGTCAGTGACTTTTTCAAGGAAAGATTGCAAATGCAGGCAATTAGCTCCTCTTTGAGAATCTCTGGCTGGGAGAGAGAGGAGGAGGAATTTTTCCCAGAGGCTCTGGCACTCAATCCCACCTACTTTCCGTGGGAGCTGGATGCTGCGTGCCTGTGGGTGTGTTTGAAAATCCCACGACTTGTTACTTGCTGATTCTCTACCACCGGCCACAGATCCCAAGAAACCTGAAATTTACCTGGGTGCCAAAGGAGCTCAGTGTCCACTGTTGTCAGCCAAAAGGCTTCCAGTTCACTGTCTACCCCTGGGCTGCAGCGTTCATGCAATCTTTTTGTTTAAAAAAAAAAGCTGTAAACTGCAGAGTGAACGCACGGACTGAGGAGAAGGGGCTTTCCACACCAAACGCCCTGCACGTGGCTGACAGAAAGAGTCTCACCTTCGGGAGCAAGCACAGCGCAGTAAAGGGGTTTGCCGAGGAACCGTCACCCTTGCCTTGTAAAAGGTGTAAACAGATGTCTCCGTGGCTGCCAACTACCACCTTCCACCAGTGCCGAACTGAACTTCAAAATGAAAAAAAAAGAGCGTTGCAGTCAGATTGCGTTCAAGCATGCTACTCGGCCTTCCAACACAAGTGCGATGCTCTCCAAGTTCTGGGGGGCTCAATGCAGGACACCGGGCGCAGGCGGGAGGGAGCAGTGGCAGAGGCCCTGCCTTCAGCCCTGCCAGGAGACATGTGCTTCAGGCACAGGCAGCAGGTTGAGGGGCAGCATCCCGCCCCAGCTGCCTACAGAACTACAGCGCCAGGGCGTGCCTCTAAACTTTTTTTTTTTTTCAATTGTAATGATTATTGAGTATTTTGGGTCCAGAGGACTGACCGCCAGCAGACTGAAGGGGACGAGGCTCTTTGTGGGAAGAGCCGGGGCCGATCCCGCCAGGAGAACCGCCGGCAGAGCTGGGGGAGCCCCCGGGGCGGGCGGGATCCAGCCCCGCTCGCCGCGCTAACGCGCAGCCCAGTAAACAACAGGTTTGGCAGGTCCCTTTAAATCCCTTTAGCAGCCGGAGATGGGCGTACGAGAGGAGACGGCAACTTCTATCTCACGAAAGGGAAAGCGCGACTGGGAGCGTTAAGTTTAAAAA
>VWZZ01000616.1:0-11751 GCA_013399095.1 Psophia crepitans
TGGCGCAGGTGACGATAGCCGCCCCGGGGCTCGCGCCGCCCTTGGGGCTGGCTGCCGGATCCATACGGTCCTGTGCGAAACGTATAGAAACAGGCACGCGTGCGTCCGGCAGAGACGTACGTGGGGTTTGATTTATACATAATAGCACGTATAAAGCTTTTCAAGGTGGCTGCGATGTAAAAAGTAATGACTTTATTACCCCTGAAAGGTTCTGTGGTTCACAGTTAACAGTCCTCTGAATTACAATTCATTACGCAGTTGCGCGCTCTCTGAAGCCAGCCCGCATCAGAATGCCTGTCTGTGGTTCTTCCCAATAAATAACGGGCAACGTTTCATTGATTTTCTTTTAAAAAATCACAGCAAATTAAGCACTTAGTTACAACTAAATCTGGTTTATTATCGCGCCGCGCTTGAGATTCCAGAGGTGACTTCCCAGACCGCATCTTAAAACCTACAGTCAGGAGCTAATTTTACAGATGCTTTCCTGAATGGCAGCGAGGATGTTCCTACCATTAGCATGCCCTTAATTCCTGCACCGTAAAATGCCTCGAATTAAATGGAAACTCGCTGCCTTAAGAACAGTATTTCATCCCGGCTAGATAATTATTAATACTGGCATTTGATCGCAATACTGCTGTGCTCCCCCCGTCCCGTCCGTCCCCCCCCCCCCCCGCCAGCGTTTCGCGTTGTCATGTGATTGGAGGGAGATAACAAACCTCAAGAAAGAAAAGGAGTCAGAAGACATATTTAACACGGCATAACCGCAGATTAATAATGCAGGTGGGTTTGTATTTTATCGTATTTTTAGGGGAAGGGAACGAGGCTATTTAACGAGCAGTCGTGGACACAAAGTAACCATATTTACAATCCTTGATGTGGCTTTCGGTGGGTAATAAATTATGACAATATTAAAATTATTTTCTGGCAGCCCAGTTAACTGCGTTGGGGACTGTAAAGCCCTTACTGATTCCATTTATGCCTTGTAATTACGGTCCACGGGCTCTCTCTAAACCCTTTGGTGTATATTGTGTGTAAACTTTTAACTAATAGACCTTTTTTGAATGGAGGGACTTTTCTTGCTACTTCCTGCGGTATATATTCTGCCTCTGATCTCTGTATTTAATGGCCAAGTCCTGGTTTATGCTTTATAATGTGTTGACAAGTTTTCTAACAGACTTTCTGAAATAATGCACATATATTCACGTCGGTTAGAAACTCCACAGTATTTTTAGAGTCGAGTAGATCTATATCCTAATGCACTGAGAGGGAGTGTAAATCATAGAGGATTTCATAGCCCTTTCAGTAGTTTTCTGTATGAAGTATGAGCAGCGTGGCCTCCAGACGTAACCTTTTAGAAAAAAAGACAGTGCTTTTATTTTATGGTGTAAAGTGCTTTTAGCTTCAGGGCTCTGAACGTGAATGTGGTCAACAAACAGCTCTTGCGAGGGAGTTTGCTGCAGCTTCAGCCCCAGCGCCTTCGTGGTGGGGAGGGTTACGGGGCCACCTCCGGCCACCGGACCGGGCTAACACACACACACACACACCCCCGCCCCCCAGACACACGTTAACCCCAGAAACGCCGGCCCGTTGCAGCCCGCTCCGCGCTGGGGAGGGGAGCGCTCCGAGCCCCGCCACCCCCGAGCTGAGCGTCGCTCCCCGCCGGGTTCCCCCCCGCAAGCCGCCGGCTGAACGCCTGGGCCCGGACACCGCGGGGAAAGGAGGAGCTGGAGGGGCCCCGGCGCTGCCGTAGTGGCTGGTGATCGCGGGGTCAGCCCTACGGGGACCGTCCCTGGATTGTCCCGGGGAGGGGGGGGAGCGGCCTCCGAGCTCGCCCTGGTGGCAAAGGCCGGGGCGAGAGCACTGCAGGAGAGCCATGGGAGCGAGGGCCGTGCGCCCCGTCGCTGTGCCCCATGCCCTGCTGCTCCTGCATCGTCCCCTCTACTCCCTGCTTCCAGCTCCACCGCCACCACAGCACCTCTCCGACACACAGAGCATCTCGAGCCTTGTCGGTACCCATTACACAGCGGTGTCACTTTGCTCGGTTATACTAATGAAGCTGGTGAATGTGGCAGGTAAAACCAGTTAGAAATGCTCAAATACTGACTGCTCAAGCCTAGAAACGCTGGTAGATTAAAACAGCAGGTGAAAACAAACCCAGACCAACACTGAAAGACAGCCCAGCGATCAGGCTCTGAGGATTCACGCAAACTTGTGTGTCACCTTCTGCTCCTCCGCACCCTTCCTTTGCCCAAGTCACGGAGGATGCCCTGCAATCCTGCTGCAGCAGTCTGAGCTGCCGTCACCCTCAGCTGTCGGGCTACAGATTCCCAGCCCCACAGCAAAGTCAGGCAGAGGAAGGAAACGTGGCCCCACATCTCAGCTAAAACCAGGGCCGTGGTGGTTTTCAGGCTGCCTATGAGGGGAGACCAACCTCAGAGAAAGGTCGGCCTCAGTCTGTCTCATGCGAACCAGAGCCCTGAGACACCAGCTAATGCCCCAGAGCCACTGAGGGTGGAGGTGGGCACCCATCTCACTCTGCCATCCCAGGGCAGGCTGCTCGAGTGAAAACATTTACACTGTAAGAATTAAACATTTAAATCTGTCAAAATGTATGTGTCCTTTTCCTCACGCTCAGCTCTCTGCTTGAGAGAGAGCATGATCCTCCCTCCATTCAAGCTTGTGAGATGCGCAGAGGTTGCTGTAGGACTGGACACAAAACTGGCCAAAACTGAGAATCGTGGCCTTCCTTCGTCTCGCAGTCAAGCCGACAGTCCTCTCGCGTGGGATCGGGACCCGAAGGCGTAAAGGAGCGTGACACAGTTCACACCGCGCGCTGCTGTCCCTGCCTATCTGCTAATTCAGTGACAGACTTGGCAGTGGGTGAGTTCAGCAACTTTGGTGGGCAAATGTTCCTGCTTCGAAGTTCCAACTGTCACTCATGCAGAGCAGGAATCTCACTTGCCAACTTGGTACAGAACATTAGGACCAAATACAAATTCCAAAATTCTGCCAGTTCCCTGGAGCTGGGCTGCGTTATATAACGGCAGATCGCGCGGGGTGCTTTCCGACACTGTCTTGATAGTCTCAATCAGGCGGAGGCAACGTGGGTGGAACTCTTATCACACCAGGCTGACTCCCCGTGAATGAGCAGAGGACTTACATGTTCTAGAAATAGTATGTGCGTTAGTATTCCTGCATGAGAAACTTAGGCACGCTGCTTTTCCTTTTCTCGTGATGTTTTTTTTTTTCCCCCTTCCCTTTTTAATAAAGGCTCAAAATCAACTCCGATTCGGCAAGTGCTTACTAGCAAGCGCAGCGCGCGCAGCAGCGAGTCCATGCAGGATCACAAACATCTGAGCGCCAGGTGACAGAAAGATTGTGTTATCCGCTTGCCCTAGGCAGGACCCAGAATAAAACCCTGAACTTGGGGAAGCTTTTTCCATGGGTTTCAGCAAGGTCGGGGATTTCCGCCCGCGGCTGCTTGCACAGCACCTGCCACGATGGAGCCCTGAACCTCAACTGGACTTTCTGGGGATGACTGTAAAATACATGGCACAAAGTGCTCAGGAAATGGCAAAACCTGCCTTTGAGGCATACGAACAGTTTTGCTTGTGCCTGGGAAGGCAGAAGAAGGCACTAGTTAAAAACAATGTCAGTAAAAACTCATTTTTAATCACATGTTGATTTCAGCCAGGCTGGTTTTAGTTTGTACTGCTCTAGTACTCAGTTAGCTATTTGTCATTTTGTATGTTTAATATTTATATATCTTTTTATAAGTAAACATGTAACATGCCCCTGACAGTTTCTGTCCTAGGTTTCAAGCCAACACGATTTAAATTTATGTGCATTTAGAACCTCCCAGAACTTGACCTATAATGCAAATCCATACAGTCTTAATTATAGCAGCACCAGCAGCCACCGCACGAGTGAAATAGTTGAGCTTTCGTTACTAAAGAGGCACAGTAGTTAAGGTCTGTCAGTGCTCCTGTTACAATCCCCATCTTGAAGAGGTTATAACTTGGGCTGTGTAAATTTGATTGAGCTGAAACTTGGGACTCAAACTGTCAGTCCATATAGGGAATTATCTTATGAATAATTGGCTAACCCGTTGCTTGATTCGCAGACCTTTATGAAACGATTTTTAATGGGGTTTAATGTTTTTTTCTTTTACTGACATCTAGGGTATGAATTTGGTACTTCTAGCTCTTCTGACGCTCCATACTGAACAGCATGTATATAGAGGTACCCAAGTTAAAGCTACAGCTACCCAGAGGAGTTCATGGGGCGTACGTGCCACGCTTACCCACCTATGTCTATCTATATACTGATTAGAGACCAGGAACAAGAAATCATACAAATCTATCTCAAAAGATTATCCTAAACATGTAAGATAAAGAGAACATGAATGCCTCAAACCGGAGGGAGCTAAAGCTCCTATCACGTGTCTGCTATGCACATGGCGATACGCTGCCGGTCGCACATCTCTCGGGCCCCTTTATACCAACAGCCGTGCCGGGAAGGGAAGGCACTCACGGAACCTGCAATCCAAAATACTGCCCTGGCACCTTCCATACAGTGTGTAGGGTCGGCTCGATCACCTACAGATGCAGTGGGGATAGCTGGGGACAGGAAAACGTCTGGCAGAGTGCTGGTCGCTGTTATCTTCACTAACAGTTTCTTGGAATCTTTTCATCTTCTTGGGCTTTTTCTTCTCTCAAAACTGTGTGGAAGCAGGTCCCATGCATGCGTTGGCATCAGAATGGTCACAGTGATGGCACTGTGAAAGGGATGAGCCCTTCGACTTCCAACACTGAGCATAAGCTCAAGTATCACTTCGTGTTACAAAGGATTTTAGAGTTGCTCTCTGTAACACTTTTCACTAGTTTTAAACTTCTCTTTCTCAGAGGTGGCTTTTGTCACCTCAAATCACACTAAGCCAGAGCATGCATGGGTGGTTTAAGATGAAAACTTGGAATTTTCCTTGACCCTAGCAGATAACGATAACGAGCCCAGGGCTAGAAAGATGAACCACAGGCCATGGGCAAACAGATCGTGCTCATAGAACCAGACCCCACAAAGTCCACACGCTCACCTCACCGAACAGTTACAGAGCAGGGACACCATGCAGCAGCCCTGAACTGATGAGCAGCATCTCCATCAGTCTCAGGAAGAGTTTTGACCAAGCCAGGCTGCAGCATTGGGCCCTCTCACTGCAGATTTATTGCGTGCAAGTTGTTCTGAAACAAAGCACTACGAGAAGCCAGACTCTCAACACATCCAAATCCCCCATTCATCAGAGCTACTCTATTTGAACTTACAGAAACTGATGACGGCACAAGCACAGAGTGGCCGATCCTTTTGAGTCCCTGCTGAGATCCCAAGTCTTTTACCTAAGCAGGTCACCACCATCTTCAAGCCTACGAGGAGTAGGAAGACGGGTCACTGTCACAAACATCTTTTTTGGTTTGTTTTCTGACTTTAGCTGCTAAATTTGAGGAGATCTCTACTTAGGACAAGGTAAAGAATTACAGCCAATTCAGGCCACAGGGAGATAGCGCCCACCAGCACAGAGGCAGCCGAACTCAGAAGCGATGAGCAAGCTGCGTGGATAGGAATGACTAAGCCAGGCTCCCAGCCCTGCAGGGGCAAACTCTTGGTGAGGTTCAAACCGGGAACAAACGGCGTGTATATTACACGAGGTTTAAACTAGCAGCACGTCCATCAACGGCACAGTCACACCTCATCTCCAAAGTATCTGTTCATTGGTGAAGAAGGGCAGGACAGCTAGACAGACTCGGTCTGATCCTGACCAAATATGTGGGGTGACTACTGATCTTTTAACACGGTGTTGTGTAACAAGATCTCAGGCTCATAAGGAGGAGCTTTTCACACTTCTGTGCAAGATTAGATCCAAGGGGTTCAAACTCTCCCTTATGAGGAAATCTGGAAAGCCCCACTCTGTATGTGGCAGGTGGGAAAAGAAGGAACTCCAAACACTTTGTCTTGAAGAATAAATCCAACTATACCTCAAATCAATTTAAAAAAAAAAGTAGAATAACAAAAATAATTCACTAAGCTCAGAAACTCAGTATCAGCAATCAAAAAGTTATTTCCATTGAGAAATGAGTTTGGCTACACAGGATAAGGAAAGATTTAGCTGTTTTCTTGTATGCTGCTGAACACAGTCCTTTCTTCCTGGCACACTTGGCAGGAGGAACAATAGAGGACAGTGCAACAGAACTGTATTTTCCTCCTCTAACCCTGCTCGATACTTCCCCTACCAGAGGAACCTCCTTGACCATCGGTACTGTGAAATTCTTAAGCACATATTTCTCTTTGGGCACATCAGCTGTACTTACACGCTTAAAGTAAGCATGTACTCAAGCACGCTGTTAGATTGGTGCCTTAATACCTTTTGTAAATAACTTCTATTACGTTGCTTTTTAGAGCTTCAACTTAGAATGCATTGAACTGAAATTTAGCATACGCAATCATCATTCTCCATATTTGTTTTATATTACTATTCCAGGTGACAGCTAGGTTTGGCTTTTAGCTTCAGCAAAGAAGAAAAGCATGTGCTTTGTGGAACATGACATAGTTTGTGTGAGGATCCAGATGAAAAAGGATTAATCGTTGAAATAGCAGAGATCTGTTTCTGCGTTTAAAAATCAGGACAGCTTTACTGTGGATTTTTTTCTTTCCCATATTTATTCCATGCAAAATTTCAGCCTAATTGTTAGAATGCTTACAATAATATTTTAATGCAACTCTCTGTAGTCAGAAGAATATATTATTATATAGCCCAAAGCTGCAGAGGAAGGCGCAGTGCTGAGGGGTAGCAGGAGTGGTAGTGAATAATCTGTGATAAGAGCCCACTTCTTTGAGCAGTTTAGATAGTTCTGCCACCATTTGTTATTGTCAGCACATATAATTTTGACAGTACAGTATGAGTTCTGACTGCAGTGAAAAGAATGCCTTCCACCACCAGTATGAATGAAATTTCACTCAATTAAAATAACATGCAAGTATATTGTATAGTATTACATAGAAAGCTGATGTGCATTAAGTATGAATGCTGGGGTTAGGGGGAGTTATTGTACTAATGCTATTGTTCAGTGAGCAACTATTCCCCAGCATTAAAAAAAAAAAAAGTCAGGAAAATTAAATACAGAAATCAGAAATACGTACAATGTTTGATATTACCATACTGAAATTAATGTATTCACAATTTAGACTTTAATTTGCCCTATCGTATTAAGTTTCACAGCATCTGAGCGCCTAGAGAGAGAGAAACAGATGTAAACACAGAGATATCCATAGACTATCTGCGCTGAAATCCCCCACCCTCGGACGTTATGGTGATAGGCACTATATATAAACGCTGGGTAAATACAGGCCCTATCACAGCACCAGTCCTTATTTCCCACTGGCACCAGCAAGAAGTTTAGATGTGGCTGGAGCTATGTGGTCCACTGTGACCACAGACTGTCCCCACCCTGCTTCCTGGACATCTCAGAAGGTCTCTTCAGCACGGGGGTGAGGTGAGCTACTGACCTCTGGCACCCTGGTTCACGCTGCCCAGAACCAAAGGCATCTGAAGGTATAGGGATGTGTAGGGATGCAGCCACGGCAGTTCCTACAAGGCAGGCCAAACGTCTCTCAGAGCCGAGGTGGATCTTAGACAGCCGTTGTACTTGGAGCCAATAAAAATGAAACTATTCTCTGTTGAGACCTAATTAGCTTTTATATTCAAAGCCGTACTGCACATTTGTACATTGCTTATGAGTAGGACTAAAAAATATATGTACCATGACACTATACTTTTAAAGTGTCTATTGAATGCTTTTCCCATTCTCCAAGGATTGCCTCGTCCTTAGATGTATACATTCAGCAAATATGACGAGGCTAATTATTTTTCCCTGAAATGATCAGTGCTCTTCTCTAGCAGTTTGCAGAGAGGCACGGACCTCGCATCTTCAGCCACGGAACTTAAAAACAAAACAAAACAAAAGAAAAAACCAAAAGAAAACCACTACACATGCAACTGCCTTCAAACCCTAAGACAAAAAAACCTGTTTGGTAAACAATTTCCTGCCACAGGCTTTCCAAGGCTTACTCCTCCATCAGAGCCCCCGCGCACGTATGAGCCTTTTTTTGCCATTTTTTTAGAGGGGGTTATATATTTTTCTGTTACCTTTCCTGCCTGTAAAGCAATCACGGAGAACGGCGGGAGGCACCATAAATATGCAAATTGCTGCCAGATAACTGGTTTCGCTGGTTCCGCCTTGGGAAGCGGCACCACCGCCGCGGGGGGGACCCGCGGGCCCTGGCCGCCCCTCCGCGGCCGAGCCCCCCCGCTCCCGCCCCCCTCCGCGGCTCGGCCTCCGCGGGGCCCCCGGCGCAGGGCTCGGCAGAGGGCACCGCAGCGAGGAAAGCGCTCCTTTGATTCCCACTAATTCCCTTCACTCGCCTCTGCGTCCAAGTCCGCTCACACGGCCTTTTTCTGGGTGTTTACGCCTTTTCTGTGCCTTTTCTGCTTCTCAGTTTCTTTGGCAAGGGGTATCCGAGTTCTTTTTTGCCCTGAGAAGCACCGGCGGTTTGATATCACCTCTCTCTAATTACAAGGTCGAGATTTTTGTGTCTCCCATCAGCTCACCGGAGAGGTGCTCGGGCTGGGGAGAGGACTGGCTCAGCCCTGCACGGTGTCGCAGGCTTGCTCGGGAAAATCTGGGGATGCTCCCTCGTGAATCTGTAGGCTGAAATACACGCCAAGGCCCTCTCTTTCCTAACTCGGCACCTGAGGGATTAAAAGGAACCACTGGTTTCCAGATTAAAGTATAACTCACGGCTAAACGCTTGCAAAAGTGCGTGAGACCAGTTGAAAAATCAGACAGAGAAGCAGCAATGTCGTGTGGATTCTGGGTTTGCCCTGCTGTTAAATTCAGAGCAGT
The DNA here is from genome assembly GCA_013399095.1 of Psophia crepitans. NCBI lineage: Eukaryota > Metazoa > Chordata > Aves > Gruiformes > Psophiidae > Psophia > Psophia crepitans. The sequence goes on from VWZZ01000616.1 coordinate 8,952, forward strand.
GATGCTTATTGCACCAACAGTTTGCAGGGCATTCGTCAAAACCGTGGGCTGGGCATTTGAGTAATTTTTTTTTAAAAAAAAAAAAAGCACACACCAAAGTAAACAATACAGCTAATTTATAAGCATTCAGATGTGCAGTAACTTTGACACAAATATTGCTATCAGTACGGTGGTGGCCTCATATAACACAATAAGATACAATTCAGACCTCTGATGCTCTATTGAACACATAATATGCATTTTTAAAATTGCCTGGAAACGTGTTCAAACGGTAAAATCTAATGGTTCAGGCGGAGCTTTTACTCTTGGCCAAATAATAAAAATTGTTAGAGACCACTCTGTCATCTCATTGCTCGCCAGGCTCCACAAGGGCTGCTTTACGTTCCCGTTTAAATAGGACAGGAGAGCCAGAAGGAAAACATAAACCACAGAAGAGTTACTACAGGCATTAACTTTTAAGCCAGAAAAGCAAGCGAGCTGAGAAGGAGAGCGGAGGAATTGCCTTCGTCACTCCGCACCCATCACGTTCTCCTACAGCTGAAGCGGATGGAAAGGTGGACAGCGGATCACGTCCGGACAAGGTTGCACTCACGGAGCCCCAGGGGCCGACTTGGGAGAGGTGCTGCCGTTCTGCCTCTGAAATACCTTATTTCTGAGGATTTAGGTCTGCCAGGGAAGGGGAGCAGTGCAGACAGACAAACAGAGCCTGTGGACAGATGAGACTCCCTGCGGGACCAAGTGGGTGGCGATGGCCTTGTCTGCAGAGAAGGGATCTGAAGTGCAGACTAGTAATAGTAATGGTGATCACTATTATTAAAGCGCGGAGCTTTTCATTACTGAAAACTTCAAATAACTCTCCTGAACTATATTTGAGACAATTTTTTTTCATGTTAACTCCAGGTTTGATTGCTGGAAAAGGTTGACTGCTAGAAAAGGAAAACCAGTGCAGTGCACAGCAGTGGGGAACCGAAGCCCTTCTTTACCAGAACCCCTGCCATATACGTACTGTCACTCACCTTCCAGACACTCCGTACAACCATCCAATCTATTGAATCAAGAGACTGTTTGATCTTATCTGCATCTGTGAGCTGACTGTCAACCTGCTTAGCCTGCATATTAAATCATCTATAGTAGCTGTATCAAGCTGGGATGATCTGTTAATTCTAAATTTATTAACCCTTGGAGTGCAGTCATCATGTTTAATCTAGTGTAGCCAGCATTTATTTTACAAGACTAAATCCTTCTTTAAGATACGGCTGTGCTTTAGGTTAAAGAATCGGTAATGTGGAGGAGATGGTAACTGGGAAGAGCTCACTTTGATCTCTAAAAGCCACCTGACAGCATCACCGCTCCAAACACGTATGCGTGCGCTTGCGTCGCGCTCCTGTGTCCAGCGTGCGGGGCGTGCGCGCGTGTGTATGTGCCTAATAACATTTCCTCACAGAGTCTTACCTGAGACGAGAAAGAAAAAGAGAGGCCTTGAATAATGCCCGAGCCCTGTGCCTCCACCAGGACTTAAAATCAAAAATCCAAGTGACGGCACGCCACCGCAACGCGAGTTGGGGGTGGTTGCAGGCGGAGTCCTGCCGGGACTCACCAACAAACCTCTCCTCCAAGCTGGCTCCCACTTCTTAGACCGTAGCTGCTGTCCAAATCAATTAACAAACGTCCTCGGAGCGCTGAGGACCACGGCCGCTGCAGGACTCGCAAGAAGTCAAGCGCTGCGATCTGCATACGTACAAATATACCCCCACGCAGACGCACGTACGTCTACAAATAATTTTATACAGATACGTACATAGGCATCAGTATGTTAATCTGTTCGTTACACACACACACCCCTCCCTGCCCCTCTCTCCTGTTATCTATTATCCTTGCACATTGCCGACGGTATCAACATATTCACAGCTTTTATTTCAGTCGCAAACTGCTAGGCATGCTTCCTTTTTTGGTAATCACGTGCCCGGTATCTCTCTAATGTAGCCTAATAACAATTTTAGCATTCAGATGAAGCGATTTCATTCTGTGACTGCCTTTTCTATTAGATTTGATTCTGAGAAGCCCCAGTGGGTGCCTCCGAGGCAGAGATCTATCTGTGAGGCTGCAACCGATTCAATAGCAGCCTGAGCTAACCTTGACCTTTCCCTAGACCCTGCTCCATCTGGTGCCAGCCTGGTCCCCCCCTTCTCCTCCTCCTTGCTTCACAGTCAGCATTGATCAAGGCGGAATCGAGCGTCTCTCTCCCTCCAAGGGCTGGGCAGTCGCGGAAAGGACAGCACATTTCAATATATGGAAATGATCGAGCCTCTTATGCAATCATAAATCTACATAGAGCCTCGTGATTTGATATTTCATTCACCTCCAAAGGTTCTCCCCCTCCCTCCCCCCAGCAGGGATTTATAAACTATCAGACAACGGCTTTCCCCAACACCTGGAAATTATAAAGCTTGCTGTTTACTGGGAATGAACGTCTGGCGATTTCATCTGATTTTCTTTGCTGTTTTTTTTCTTTATTTGCAACTCGGTTATTTTCTTTGCGTGCTTTAGTTCAGGGGTTTTCTGGATGGTGGTGTGTTTTTTTTACGGTGCATTCCCTCCCCTGCCCCGTTTCGGCGGTGGCAGCGGCCCCGGCAGGGGCTGTTTTGATGCCGCCGGAGGCAGGCGCGGGGCGGGCTCAGCTCGGCGGGCTCAGCTCGGCGGCTCGCAGCGCGCCCCAGCCCCGCGTCCCGCCCCGCACCGGGAGGGGGGCTGGGGTCGCTCGGACGCGTTTCAGTAGCTGGAAACGAGCAGAGGCTCCCTC
>VWZZ01000616.1:11851-23962 GCA_013399095.1 Psophia crepitans
GGGGGCGGGGGAACAGGGACCCCCCCCGCCCAGCACCCCACCACCGGTGTGGGTACTCCTGAGAGCCGCCGCAGCCCGGCTGCGCAGGAGTAACGCTGCCGAGGTGTTCCTGCTCCCCCCGGGGCCCGCGTTACATCTTTAATAACAGCCAGCGTGGCTCTCAGCGCCGAGAGACGCTCCGTGCTTCCCCAGCCCCGCGCGCTCCGCCGCCGCCAGGACACACGCTTATGTCTACAAGCAATAATCCTATTTTTCTTCCTCAGAATTCTGACGTAACCGCATTTTTTCATCGCATACCGGCCTTGAGATTCTATAACAGATTATGTGAAATTATAATTACAAGGTGATATATGCAGACTCTAATTATTATAGAGTTTCCTGTCTACCTATTGCCAGGCACACAGCACGTACGTTCGGAGTCAGCTCTGCAGTATTTGCGTAGCCAACACTTCTGGCCGTAGGCGCGGCGTGGAAACAGAACGGACAGATATCCGACAGTACACACGTATGAGAGAGATATATTACTGAATGGGAAAAGGTATCTGGGAACATATTTCTCTCTGTTTTGAGGAATTTGTTTTGCTTTATCTCCATGGGTAGTAAAAAATAATAGGAAGAAACTGTGAATTACATCGGAAAAAAATAGATATATTCAATTTGTCAGTTTAATATTACACTTCCCTTCCGCAGTGCTACAAAGATTTTAGAACATCTCCAAAACTTTCAGCTCTAATCTGCGTCTCGTGTTTGTTGGGAGGACATGCCACCACATGCCAGCTAAAAATGAGTGTCAATTAATAATAAAAACCACTCTTCCTTATTCCTGCACTCAAATAATTTAACAGGTTTTGATAAAACCACAGATGCGACAGTGAGAATCGTCCAATACGTGCAGTATTAACAGTTTTCATTCTAAAGCACCGAAACTTCCCAAAAATAGAACGGCTGAATGTTTCTTTGCTTTTCCCAATGGCTATCTACACATACGCTCAAAATATAAAAAATACTCAGCTCCTTAAAAAGCATGGTTTGTTCTACCAGGGACAGAGCTGGTAGAAACAGTCTCGAATCTAGGCGGTTAAGGTACGCTGTATTATTTGTCACCTCCAAAATTAGAAATAATTTGAAACGAGAAGTAGGAGAGTTTTTAGCTTGTGTTTTCCACCACGTGAGAAGTAACCGGAAAACATTTGCCCTTATAATGCAACAGGATTCGTAAAGCCTTTGCTTTCTGAGCTACCTGAGCAATCATGTAACCCCTGCAGAAGTGCCTGAACACGGTTTGTTGTTGAAAAGCATATTGTACTTATTAGTAAAATGTGAAATGGCTTAAAAATCAATTTGAGCTATGAATTGCCATCTGCTCAATGGGGGAAAACAGAAAGTAACTGAATATATTTTCTCACCTTTTTTTATAGTAACATAAACAACGCTCCAGAATGCTATAAACTTCTAGCTGTACGAAAAGCATTTGCAGAGTTCATCTTGCTTCAGGTCAGGACTTTGTCCACACTGTTAAACACTGTTTCTTTTCATTATCTGCAAATGTCCCAAAGCAATTTTTTTTCACCTTTTTAACAAGATATCCTTTTCAATCTCAGAAACTAAAAGTTTGATCCTGCTTCCCACACCATACTCTGGAAACTGTCCCTGGCAGGGAGCTAGCCTGAAATCTGTGCGTGCCTCCAGCCATCAAAATACGGGTAAAGCAGCATACACAACTTGTTCTGGTTCTCTGCATGGGAGGGGAGGAGGAAAGGTTTTACATTACTCAGTTTTTATGTAGCACTTTGCATCACTAGTGTCCATCACAAGAGAAATTCATCTTTGCCCTCTTCCTGCCCCTGCCACTTTTATGCGGAGAAAAAGCCAAGGATGCCACTGAGGAACCAAGCGGCATCGCTTCCTCCAGTATCTGCAAGCTCCATGACCTCCCCAAGCGCTGTGGGAGCCACGCTCAGAAATCAGCTCGGAGGACAGGGAGACCTCTGCCCGTCCCAGGAGAAAGGCCCCGCTCGGGGCAGTGCCTGCCCCGGTCTGTGCTGGGAGCAGGGCTCCCTGCTAGCACTTAGGGAAACCATCCGTACAGGCAGCTGCTGCTCCCCGAGACTCAGCTCACCACACAAACACTACAGCGGAAAGAACAAAATAACATCTCTTTTCTTTTTTTTTTTTCCTACTTAGCTGGAGTTTTTTCTCTGCTGTCCTTCAAGCTTTGTGCACCTGGGAACCCAGACCTTTTTTTTTTAACCTGTTTATTCCGTTTCTTGCCTAACAGCAACCTGCCCAGAACACCCTGCTCCTACGAGCAGCGGATCGGAGGGGAGAGCGTTTCTGGAGTGCAGGGAGCCATTCAAACCAAACGGCCAGGTTCAGGCACGCGGAGGACACGAACTGGAAGATCTCGACTTGAAATGAGTTTCGCAAGGAGCACGAGGACAGCAGAGCTGTGAATTGTTACAGTTCCATCCCACAGGACAAGCACGTGTTGGATGGTAATTCCACAATGCTGAAATCGCCTTCATCTGCCTAACGCCTGGTGCTTTCTGCTCCCTGACAGACTGACTTCTCCAAAGCTCTGCTTAAAAATAACAACAATATAAGGTGGAGCTTTTCAGCAGGAGTGTAAATACACAGCAAGGGAAGAGGGGAATCGAAAACTTAACTGTAGGAAGGGGAAACACAATGTCATAAAAGCGGCCTGCCCCCCTCATGTTTTGATTTCCACCAGTGCCCCTCGTAGGGCTGGGCACAGCAAACCGCCTCGAGATTTATATGCAAAGCACGCGAGCTCTTTGCAATAGCTGTGTCACAGTGCACGCCTAGGTGTTCTACCCCTCACATACAGATCACCCCGAAGTATTAGGATTCAAATCACCTGTCCTCTGTCGCTAATAAAAATGAAATATATTAGGGGAAGTTTGAATACAGTGGCTTGACAGAGCATGTCATGTCTCACACGTGGAAAAATGCTACGAGCGCATGATCAAAGAGTAGCTGCCTGGTTTTGTGGCACAAGATTTTTTTGTTTCAAAGGGCAAAATGAGTTCTTTGAGATGAGGTAAGCCTGAACCCTGAAACTCCTACGGCCCCTAAGAGTGCAGCCTGAGGCCAAGTCAGAACTCACTGTTACGCTGAGAGAAAACACATGTTTGAGACTCTCAGATTTTTGGTTTTCCTTTGAGTGTGCAGAACGTAAGCGAAGCACAAGCAGCAGCGAAGCACAAGAAGCAGCGCTGTGCTTTGAGCAGTCCTTCACCGATTAAGAAGCTGCCACAGCAGACCACCACCCTACCGTGGAAGTTGCCAATGCTGCCACATGAAGGGTTTGTCAGTGTTTCCATTCTACACCTAAGCCATTGTAACCTAAAGCCTAGACCCTCCTAAGGCTTTCTGGAAAACAGCGTGTCAGCCAGGTAGATGCCCACATCTCCCAGAGCTGACAGGGCTAGTGGCTTTTTCAGCCCAGCCTGAGCTTGCTTTTTCAGGAAAGCAAGAAGCTAGCCAGACTTTGGAACAGAAAGCCTGTAGGACAGTGCTTCTGTGTTACAAAGCAGCCCGCAATAGACATCTGATAAGCAGTGTGCTGCTCTGAGATGCAAACAAAGCGCAGGGACTGTCATTAAGGAACCATGCACAACAGGTATTTTGTTCTGCCTGAACGGCTACACTATTGACACAAGGATGGACATTACCACCTCCTCACCAGTGCTCAATCTCTGTTGGAAACTGTGCCCCTCCCCTAATTGAAGGGATAGACCTGATTCAAAGAGGTATATTACAGCTCTAGGTGCTGGAGTCAGAAACACTTGTGAAGCCTGTTTGGTGCGGATTCACGCAGTTGACAGCAACTGCTCCAAAAATTGCCTGTGCTTCTAGGAAAGCAGATGTTTCAAGAAATTGCAAGAGCCTGATCCCAAGTAGCCTCTGGGAAAAGCCCCGTGGAGGTACATGCAGTGTCTCTCCAAACCTGCCACCTCAGCGGGCGGCCCGGTTCCTTTGAAACGGCACAGGCTCTGGAGTGCCCTCTTCCTCCTAAGCTTGTCCCTCCAGAGAGCAGGCTGGTGGCAGAGGGAGGTAGAGGAGGAAAACTTGGTGTTCCACTGCGTGTGCCATACCTGTTCTGTAGATAGCGCGAGGACTTTGTTCCTCAGGACTGTCCATCTGGTGCCATTCCTGAGCAATAAAAGCTCACCCGCAAAGTATTTTAAAGCAAACAGTTGGTGTAATGAATGCCTTAATACTCCTGTAGCTAGACAACAATACCACACATAGTAATTATGCTAAACATACCCACTTACTGAAAAGTACCCAGGTTCACATACCAACTTCTTCGGCCAGCAGGAGCCAGGACCCCACAGAGGCCATGTGTCCATCTCACAGGGGGGGTGACTTCTTGTGTCACCCCCCAGCAATTCCCAGCGGCTAATCCAAGCACACTTCCCAGAAGAAGAGCTGTTCCAGCAAACCCTGAACCTAGTGAAAAGGCAAGTTGGCCACCAGTGCGGTCTTTTAGAAGAGAAACAGAAATGTGTGCATGCATGTGTGTGTACATAGGGATGTGGGGTCAGAAATCAAATATTGTTCAAAAAAAAAATAGGGTTCTACGCTGTACCACTTTCCTAAATCTTTTTCTCACCTCTGCACAGATTCTCTCCCTGTCCTCACCTAATGTAAAAAGCAGGGGCCCTGAAACAGCCCCAAGAGCCAAATACCATCTCTGATTCATCAGCACACATCATGCACAAGAGCAATAGCTGATTTCATAAGATATCTGGAGAAAAAAGTCTTTATCGTTGAAGATCAGAATTTGTTTACCACAGTGTTATTTAAACTGAGGAATACAGACTGAAATCTGGCTTAAAATTATTTTGTTATGATCTGTATTATTGTTTTTGCAAGGTACTCTGGGCGACTTTACAGTTGGCAGGCTGAAGACAACACAGAATGAGATATTCTGTGGAGAGTTGCATCCTGAGCTCTGAATTCCTTGATTTGGATTTTGTTGGTTCAAAAATAGATCCCCCCTTTACTTTTGAAACTGTTTACTGTATAAATTTAAAATCAGTGCTGAAACCAGGTGTATAAGCATTGTACATAAGGCAGTCTTCAGTACCTCAGAAAAAGCACTGTCTGAAACCTTTTTTGTTTGTTTTAGCATAGTGCATTCAATTATTTCACACCATTTTATATGATTTTACCATTAATAATCATACCTTCTACCCAAAATGAAAGTAGTATCAATTCATAACCTTATAGTTCAAATCGTACAGGTAAAAAAATAGGACTGAATTTTTAAAAGAATCAGTGTGTCTTCCACTAAACATACAGGGCTTTTTTCATGAAAGCAAGTGCTGCTGACTACGTGGCTATTTCAGTGAGCTAAATATTTATTGAAAGCTCAAAGTATTCACTGGTCATTTTCTCTAGTTGTTACATTCAGGTTAATAAACCCGTTTCCTACTTAAAATGAAAAGAGAATTCAGAAATGTTTAGCACGAAGTAAAAAAAGCAGCAAGAAAATGACTAACAGATACCAGCACAATGCATATTTATTTTCTCCTGTCAATTATTTTTAAAGAATTCCCTGCTTATGGAGAAAGATTTTTAAAAGACTTCGAGCATCAAATAAAGATGTCCACAAACACTGGTTTCTTCATTTTTCCTCATTTTGGAGAAAGCGAGTACTGTAAAGGGTGGGGGGTTCTCCTTAACTTTATTATATTTTTGACCGTGCTGAAAAAAAAAGTAATCATGTTTCAAGGGTCATACAATAAACCCGCATAAAGAATTTATGACACTACAGTGACGCAGTTATGAAACCGAATACTCATCAGCAACATTAGGAAATCGCGAATATCACATGTTCTTCGCAACACTTCAAAGCGGCAGCCAAACGTGAAGTGCCATAGGTACCAGCTACTCCGGGGGCAGCGGGGGCTCCGAGTAAACGCTTTTGGAGGCCCAAACCTGGAGATAATTTCAATGTGTTTGTATCCAGTCATGAACACACAATCACCTATTGAAAGTGTCTGGCTTGGAGTGCAGACAGATGGAGAGCACAGAGGTTAGTACAGCCAGGCCTCAGACTGACCTCTGTAGAGAGAATTAAATCAGTCTGACCTTGTTGCGAAGCCTAAATTATATCCATAGACCCCCAAATAATGCATCTTTAATACCTCGCTGCCCTCTTTTTATCAGCCTCTTTACCTCGAGGGTATCTCGTTTGCTAACTACTGATGTTAAATTGCTGCTATTTATGCTTACATTTGTGACCTTGGTGGACATCTTGTCACATTTTTCATGAGCACTTGGAGAAAAAAAAAAAAGAGAAATATTTATGTAGAGAGAATATATAAAACTAAGGTCTTGTTTTACTTCGGCACAAAATAAACATTAATAGGAAAAGAGACCTGCTTCAACCAGACAGCACTGTATTCGTTGTATAAGTCTAACACAACAGTCATTGTATAATTCTGATCTTCAATATCATCCATAACCTATCCTCTGAACAGCCTGGAAAACAGAACGGTGCCACGTAACAGGATTTCCAGTATCTTAGAAACACCTTTTCTTCTCACATATTTTTAATATTTCAGGATTATTTATTTTTTTTTAAATTCAGAGTAATACTAAGAACAGAGTAACCCCCCTGACACCTGTCAGCTTTGGTAATACAGACCTCTGGACAGAAACAATACCGAGTCTCCAGGCTGGGATCTCCGCTGGAAACCAGCTCCCTTCAGAGTGGGAAGCGTTTAACTGGTGCTGCTGTTGGCTGCAGCAGCAGAGGAGCCCAGTGGACGTTCAGGGGAACTGCATCCCTTCCCACCGGCTGAAAGGCAGCGTTTTGTGCTTTACTGTTGTACCTTAACCCGAACAAAAGGTGCTTGGGGAAAAAAAACCCAAACCACCTTAGTCGAGGATGTTGCTTTCCAAGTACCTTTATTCTAAGGCGCATCGAGCTCTTTTTTGGCTTCTGTTAAACAGAATAAAACTTTGAACCGCAGAAAGGAATGAGGTTTTGCTCCTCTGCAGTTAGTTCGGGATTTTGGCTCTGCTGCCGTCTGTCTTTGCAATCTTGGGCGAGTCACCGAGGCCCAGGACAGGCAATCCTCTGGGAATGTCCCTACGGAAAGCTGTAACTCTATGGCCAGCCAAGCCCACCATCCACGGGGTGACACCACACCGCTTTGGGGGCTACTTTTCCCCGCAGCGGTGAGCTGTAAGGGCGGCTCACAACTGTCTATACAAAGGACTCTTCCACCCCAGGTTTGGTACTGCCACCTTACTGACCTCCTTCAGCTCTCTAAACCAACCAAAAAATATTTGCTACCTTTCACGGAGACGATTTTCTGCTGGTTTAGCACGCTGTATCCAGCAAGCGAAGGGAGAGGTGAGCACCAGCAGCAGCACACAAGAGCGTACGGCTGCAGGGCAGAGAGGAGCGCAAACCGGCGCAGTACTGATTTAAATCAGCTACAGAACCACACCATTAGATTGAACTGCTGATGGAGGTTAAGTTTGTTCTAATACTTGGCACTGAAGCAACTGCAATGCTGGAACACGATGATTTCTCCCAGGTTCGCTCTACGAGAGGAGCAACGCAAAGAGATCACCAACTCCTTAAACTGAAAAAAATCCCCAGACCTCAGAACTCTGCTATTTGTGTCACTGCCCTCCAGGGTGGGCTGCAGCGGTAACACTCCTCAGACATCACACTGTTAAGAGCAGTATTAATACACTAAAATAAAAATATTTTAGCTCTTCCCTGTCAGATTAAACAGTCTGTTTGCAACACGGTGAGCTCCATTCCCAAACTGCCTGCTATTAACTCTTCGGGAGGCGCATTCCTTGCCCCAGAAACAAGCTTTGAGACCAAGTCAGCCACCCAGCGTCCCGCAGATCCCTCACGGCTGATAAAGGCAGTAAGAATTCCTAATGGGTTTGCCTGTGCTGAGGAAACCTGTCCTCAGAAAGTAAAAACTGTCAGTCAAAGGCACCAACCCTGGACATCGGAAGAGTCACAACTGCACGTGATGGAAACTATATGTTGTTATTTTAATGGGCCTTCTGTAGCTTACAAGTTTACGGGTTCTACTGAGAACCACGCAGGGATAATCTACTTGAAAGGCAGAGGTCCGTGCAGCCCGCGGACCTGTGCAGTTCGCATTTTCTGCTGCAAATGCGCTAGAAATCCCCGTAAATTGAAGTTTCACATTGCCCAAAGCACACTGCAGACCACAACCTCCAAGCTCAACCATATTTTCCAGCAGATTTTTCCTGATATTTTACGGGTCTTCCATATAAATAGAGATTCCTGTATTTCAAGGGACAGGACCAGCAGCTGACAGCAGCAACCAGTCAGGGTCTGTCAAAGTCCCCCAAAGACAGGGTTGCTGCTGCTGCTGCCACAGAGCAAGTGCTTGGGGTGACTGCTGCAGCCCAGGTTGGAAAAGCAGCTCCCTTCTGACAGCAGCAGCCTTTCCCCACCTTCTAACCTCTGACAGCTCAGAGGTCACCGAGCCTGGTCCCAAGATCTCACAGCTGAGGCAGCAAGATTCAGTCTTGCCAGCCCTGCTGAGAAGTCTTGCTCCAGCTCTGACCCCACTACTCTTAGTTCTTCCTCTTCTTATATGTCATTCCCATGTGGTTATCTACAAGGTGTGTGGAGTGAGGAACGGAGCCCCCAGGAGTGTTTGCCCAGCCGTGGAAGAGACAATCACAGAACTGAAAGGATATGGGGGAGAAACAGGCGGGGGCAGGGAAGAGAAAAGAAGGTGTGTGTCTTCAAAATTATTTAATCCTTCAGGGCTGCAAGCTGAAAAAAAAAATCAAGTCTGATCTAACCAGTCATATAGAAAATAAGTACAAACTACTATCTACTTCCTTTGGCTATACAAACCAAAAAAGCAGTGATAATCACACTATTTGATTCCATGATCTGATTCCTGTGTTACCTTATTTCCCGGAGACTATAGCTCTGTGTACCACAACATGCCTGTCAAGATGTGGATTTACAGGTTACATTGTAGTAGAACCTGCTGGTTTTCAGCTCCAATCGACATTTGCTTGTCGGTACATGCCTGACGGAGTTGCAGTCCAGATTAGGAAACATTTGTTTATGCCCCAAAATCCCCAACATATTTTTCCAGCTCCGTTCCCAATGCTGAGCTCCATGCCACTCCAGCTCTCACACTGCTTCCTGGTGTAAAATTGATTAGAAGCAGCATGAAATGTCATCAAGCTGACCCTCGGGAGGCTGGGCCCAAAAATAACAGACGGGAGAAGTGGCCTTTTGATTAAACTTTCAATTGCCAAAAACCATACATTTCCCCTCACTGTGCATGTGCACACACGTTGTAAGTCAAGATAAGTCCACACGAGCTGCAGACACAACAGCAAGTTTAGAGTAGACCTACTCTTAATGACATTAGTGTTGCTGAAGTCAGCAGGACTCGCCATCAGCTTCAGCGGTGGCGGGAAAAGGGTCCTTGGTTCCACTTTTTATTTCACATCTCTTTTTTCCCCGGTGTCGCTCAGCTGACAGCAGAGAAAGGGTGCGAAAGTAGCACAGAGCAGGCCCGGGCTGGCTGTTCGTGGCATCAGAGCTGGGGGGGGCGGTGGGTGGGTGTTGGCAGTTTCTTGGGAAAGTGATGCAGATTTTCAGGCATCCTATGAAGCCCATGCCAACGTGTCTTCTGCATGGTGTTGGGTATGTGCAGCTTGCACCTTTCCAAGGAGCTGCCAACATCAAAAAAAATACCAAAAAGATCTTCTGGTAGGGTCCTGGGAGACCCAGGTTCCACTCCTAGGAGACAAATGAGCCACAAGGGTTTTCAGTGGGAAGAAAAATGACAAAAAAAAAGTCCTCATGCACACCTATACTGATACGAACCGCTGATAACACAAATCTGATTCACATATTCATGTATTTATATGTCTGACAGCTCCCATTTCAAAGAGCCTTATTACCTAAATTGCTGCAGAATAGCCAGATGCAAAGCCATGAGGGAAGGACGGAATAGCAGACTTTGGAACCTGAATTTCCAGGCATCAGTTGGTTTGCCAGTCTTGTTTGCATAGGTTTTTTTACTCTATCCTGGAAGTGCCAACTTACATTGAGCCACGAACATGTAGTATAGAATTCACACTAGAGATACGTAACAAAGGAGCTCAAGTAGGGGTTGAAACACAAATGCTTATGTCTTCAGGCCCAACATTTAGAGCTCGCCCTCATCCAGGTAAAATTGGTGATATCTAGTGACAGGCCATGAGCTGCTGCCGTTTTGAGATCAGCGTACATCAAAATTTATCACTGCTGTCCGAGACCAGAATCCACCTCTTTGGGGTTGTGTCTGGGATACAGCAGGATTCTCTGGCTACTTTTTTTGCACATCAATAGAGCGACAATTAGTCTAAAACGGTTTTTGAGGTCTACAGATGAATGCCAAGAGCCAGACACTAGAAGGAAGACTGCTATTATTCTGAAATCAGAGCTAGAAATGAGCCGTCAAGAGCAATGGTATGTACTGCGATACATATTCATGCTACCTCTTCTCACTGAGGAAGATTAGATTCTTTCTCTCTTTTCAGAGGACACAACCCTTTTGTCTCGACCCCAGCTGTAGTTCCTCAAAATCTGAGGAATAAGCCCCCTTGCTACCTTTTTTTTTTTTCCTCCTACACTGTTTTTCTCTCTCCTTCCGTAATAGTCTTCAACCACGGAGTTTGCCACGTGTATAATAAATTGAAGGAAAAAAGTTTCCAAAAGACTTCTCTAGTAATTCTCAAGGATTACCAAGTCCATTATTGAGAGAGTATTTGGGAAGCAGTGGACAGAAAGAAGAAAAGTCACGTAGTGTGTGGCAGGGCACATCTGCCTCGAGTAGGGAGTCAGGGTTCAGGCAAGGCAGTACAGTGGTGTGCCCGTGTGGAGCTCGCACGCCCCCGGCAGTTTCAGGTAATATTTGGTCGGGAGGTGAAGACCCCAAGCACGCGGTGGTTTAAGACCAGATTTGTGAGAGGCAGAAATTGGAATCGGGTTCTAGGGCTGTTGTTTAACATTCTGTGTATGCGAGATACAGAACGAAAGAATAAGAATTATCTTAAAATCCCTGCTAAATCATGCCCTGCTTTCTCAAGACAACCCCGAGCTTTAGTAGTTCAGACAGATTCTCTAGCTGACAATTAATATTAATGGGTAGATTTCACAATGTGGCATTATCACACTGTGAGATGGGTGGGCATACCATCTGGGTTTTGGCAGGTATTAGATGTAATCAAAGGGATTACTTGGCTCAGGGAGAAACAGAAAACCTTGGGTTTGTTTAGGCTCTTTCTCCTTTTGTTTAGATGCAGCTCTAGGTGTACTTAACTGTTTTCCCCTTGTCCTTTTTTTCCTCGTGATGAGCGTTTCTGAGTTTACATGGGAAATGAGTCAGATACCAAACGCATTGTGTTAGTCGGAGACCGGAGCGATTTGCCCCTCTTTCTCATGCATCGCTGTTTGGGGATCGATTGTCAGCTCCTTTAGGGGGCCGCTGCTGCATTGTAGAAGGTTAAGCTGCGAATTTAAACAGTGAAGGAACTAAATGCAAGATGCATTCGGATAATCAACCGATCGGACCTTTTAAAAGGTACAAGCTAAAGAAATCAGATGTGTGAACAGATACGCTAAGAAAACAGACTTTGTCCTCTTCTTCCCACAAAGCAAATACGAGGTGCCAACTTCCCGGGGCGAGAGGAGGAAATTCCCCTCCCACCCCAGCCACAACAAGCCCCCGAGCATCAGCAACGCCAAAGGGAGGAGAAGTTCTAAACTTTGGGAAAGCTATTGTTTGGCAGCCTCTCTCCTCTCCTGTCTGTGCCCCAGCTGATTGTAACTAAGTAATCCTCATCAATCTGTGGTAATGCAGGACCATGTTTATTGCCGTAGTAGTTAAGTTGTTGTTAATTTTACACTAAACGGTTGTTATGATGATGAATGAGTAGCTGGGGCTGCCACCCAGGGGACTTCAGCCCATACAACCAACAAAAGGGAGATCGCAAAGGGAAAAACAGGGAAGAGCCCGAGCACCCACTCCATAGCTTTTTTCTCTTTTTTTTTTT
>VWZZ01000616.1:24394-70748 GCA_013399095.1 Psophia crepitans
CGTGCCGGGCGGGCTCTGCGGCACACGGTCACCCCGGCACCTGTCGTCAGGGTCCCACTTCAGGGCAGGGTGAAGTTGGGGTGCTGACCTACGGCTGGAGCGAGCGGAGCACCAGCCTGAGCAGCAGACACCTCGCTACCGCTCTTACCACCGAGCAATTCCCCTCTCCCATGGCTGAGCAGCACGCAGAGGGACAAGCTAAAAGTTCTCCAAAGCCCCCAAAGCCAACCCTCCATCCCTAACACAGCGCGCCTGGACACATCTCAGCTGCCTACAAGGAAGATGTCCTTGGAAGCACACACCAAGGGGCTCTGCAAGAAGTCCATGCAACATGCTAAGCCACCCACACTTACCCTGACAGTCCTCGCATTTCTGCATGCAGGAGATAGGGCCTGTGTTGTACAAGACTATTAAAGTTATCAGTGTACCCTCCCCATGCCAGGTTAGAAGATTATGAGACTGAGAAATAATTGGGATTGTGGCAGGTTAAGTTTTATTTCCTTGCATCTCTTAAGTCTGATTATGGGCACGAACGTACAACTTTCCCAGCCATTATCGGCCACCCGGGTCAGGTGGCATTGCATTTCCATTCTGTGCCAGTGCTCGGATCCAGCGAGAAGAATTAGATGTGGCCATTTAAGCTGAGAGGCCCTGGGGGGGAAATAATGAGAGAATCCAGGAGCTACAGAGGTCCCTTATGAGGGTTCAAGGACCAGCTCCCAGATGGGGAAATTAGAGGCCAAAGTCAAAACTTGAACATTATGAGTTTCAGGCTTTTCTTCCCACTTTTTCTTCTTGCATTTCTTCCCTGCCTGCCTCCCCCTGTCAGGCACTAGAGGCCTGCACGAGGGGAGGATCATCAGGCCACAGATGGGGTACAAAAGAATACAGCCACCTTTCTGGGTCAGAGCCAAGAGTGGTAGTAGGACACAGTGGAGGAAACACATTTGGGAGGGAAGGAAAAGATCCTGCTCTCCCGGACAAGAAAATGGTCCTGATCTGAACTTTCACTTCCAACCAACAGCCAAACATGGGAAGGTTTTTAAGGGTGTAATCAGAAGATAGCAATCAGTAGTAGGTCTTTATCTTCTATCCCCACATCCTAGAGACAGAAAATACGAACAGGCCTCCTGAGCCCAACCAAAGCCATAACTGAAAGGCTCAAGAGAAGCTTCAGCTGTCCTAGATCACTCTAAAAAGTTAGGTTTCCCAAAGCTAATGTAGGATAAAACATCACTGTCTCTACCAGAACATCACCATGTCCATTTTTCCTAAATGACAGTGCTTCCTGCCCCCTCATGACTGCACCTCCCTCGCTTAGATTCAGCATTTACAGGAGCCCCTCAGTTCTGAGGGACGTCCCATACCGGTCTGCAGCTCCCTGGGTTACGGTCAGTAGCTATTGCCAGCTAAGCTGTTCCTCAGTTCCAGCATTCAGACCCCAGCAAAGCAGCTCAAGCCCATCAGAGTCAAAGAGGGGCAGAAGACATGATTTCAGCTTGCTCCAACCTTGGCCCAACTCCAGACAACACTAGGATTGCTCAGTAAAGCTCCATAGGCTTTTCTGGGAGACCAGAGCTGGGCAGCTCAGAGTGACAATGGTCCAGGTTACACTTCAACACAGAAACATGCCCTAGAACCTAAACTATGTGGATGAAAGCAAGATGTGGGCAAGTCTAACAAGAGTCCTCAAGAACCATTCCTAATATGTTAAAGATGTCCATCTTCGTTTCCCTATCATACAAATAAAACAACATTTGAAACACACTGGCACATTAAACAAGAGTACTGTTAATTATGTAGGTATGGGAACCTTTGGTCATGCTACCCATTCTAGTTTTCCATGGTCACTAGTGTCTCCAGACTCTCAGCATAGTACGACAACCATTCCTCTGCAACTCCAGCTCTAAAGGGGCTATTATATGAGTGCTCCAAGGGCAGGGAGACTGAGAGCCATATATATGGCTATCGTACACTTTCCATACCCATAGCAAACACTAAACTTGGCATGTAACTCAAAGCACCGCCATGGTAGCCCTCTACAGATACTGCCAGCCAACCCTGCTCTGAGACATAATTATGGTAGACAGGATTCTCTCATAAAAGCCAAAACAAAAAATTGTTGACAGCTCTGAAATCTCTGTAGCCCATCACTAATCCTTTGCACATCCATCTGGTATCCGTGTGAAGCAGGTGAGATCCATCCATCTGGGATTCAGATATGTCTGATACAAGTGAAACGCATCACCACAAGATGAGTTAAGCACCCCATCAGCATGCTCCTACTCCTTACCTTCAACACCACAGTCCAGGCACTGTTCCTATGCATTGTGCAACTACAGTATTTGGACTTTTGCAAGTCTTTGCTAGTTACAAACTTTGAAGCTATCCGTGCAATGTTTGTGAAGATGGCCTGTATCTAGTGCAACCAAAGCAATGCCTGCCTTAATACACACCCCGTTTACAGATGTAAAC
The DNA here is from genome assembly GCA_013399095.1 of Psophia crepitans. NCBI lineage: Eukaryota > Metazoa > Chordata > Aves > Gruiformes > Psophiidae > Psophia > Psophia crepitans. The sequence continues at coordinate 26,870 of VWZZ01000616.1, forward strand.
CTTCAACAGTATATGGAAGACAACCACATGCAATTAAAAACCCAACACCATAACTGAGGATTACAAACAGCAGGTTATCTTGTGTTCTCTCACAACTTCCATAAAGCAAGAGAATATGCCATTCTGTAGAACAGCAAGAAATACTGTACTTATCTGCTTCAGATACTTAATTCTTCCCAGACCTCACCTGTTGCACTCTGAATACTTCAGTGAGGAACACCTCACTCTCAGGCCCTGCCACGGGGTTACCTGCCTAGCTCCACCTGTCAGCTTTACCCCAGAGCAGGAGGTGACATGTGACAGGCAATCTTTGAACTCTTGCTCTCCAGCTAGAAATGAGGCCTCATCACATCAGGTCCCAAGCAGAAAGACAATTTCTGACACAAATTGCCTGTGATCCAATGTGTTCCTGAGGTAATGGCCAATATTTACTTCCTGTTGTGATTAGCTGCAACTGGACTACTGAAAATAGACAAGCACTTCTTAAAATTGGTAATAAAGAAAGTGAATGAATGCTAGTTCTTACTTATTGACATGACCATACCTCTTTTGAGCATGCTGTTACTACCCTCTGCTCCAAGAGGGATACAGCTCCTATGCCACAGAAAGCCTTGCGGTACCCTAAACTGTAAAAGGACATTTTATTGTAAAGAAAAGCAGGAGCATACGATACTTGAGTCTTTTCATGGATCTGCCATGCCTTTCAGTATTGCTTTGAGCAATTCACTCAGCCAACTGCATTTATTTTTTCTCCCCAATTGACATGTACCATGTATGAAGCCAGAAGACCCGATTTATAGCTACCCTTGCGCAGGATAGGGTTCCCTGCTGGATTGCCCTCTGTGCGTACACACCCATGCTCCCATGCGGGAGACCCTGGCAAAAGGCACAATCACATCAGTGACAGGCAGAAAGAAGGGGCTGCTGGGTGGTCCTACCCCTAAATTATTTGCTGACTGCTTCCCTAGGGACCACGGCAACTGTGGCACGGACAAGAGAATCCCTAAGGATGGCACTGAATTGGGTGACAGCCAGCCACTTGCAGGGGAAGAAAAAGGGAGAGGTCCTTGTGTTGGCATGGGGATAAGCTGCCACTCCTGTTCCGTTGGGACCAGAACCATCGCTGGCCTCAACAGACTACACTCTAAATTAAGGGCTACTATCCATCTGAAGAAAGGAAGGGAAAAAAAAAGAAAGCAGAGACTAGACAGTTATTCCTGGCTCACTAGCTCTTAATGGAGATAACAATGCCTCACTCCTTGACAGCAGAGCAGGGAGACTTAATGCATGGAAGTTTGCCAAGTAAATTGAGATCTTTGTACAAAAGGCACTTTCGACATGCACAACTTCTGGCTTAAAGCAAAACAAGAACTGCTCACCTTGAGGAGTGTTCAGAAACTAAGAGCCACAGTTCCCCATGGCACAGTGCCCCATGTGATTACGCGTGCACACATCCAAACAGCAATGCTTACTTAGTTTAAATACTTAACACACAAGGTAGAAAAGAGTGAAGATGCAGGACTGCTGTGCCCCTTCCACACAATTTGCCAGTCATTTGCCAGGGCCCCACTCTGTTCCCTTTGAGCAGCGTCTAAGTCATCAAACAAGGCATTGCATTGTAACCTTATCACATACTTACATCTAGTATAAACGCACATACGAGAGGAAGGGTTGCAACTAAATGGCCTATTTAGAAAGGTCCCAGAATACTTTTTGTGCTATTTTCTTCTCACTTCCCCATCCCCCCCTCCTGAAATGGCAGGTAACCTGAGCAAGAGCAGTGTGTGAATTGATTTGAGGCGATCAACGCATTGGTGTTCAGTTCTGGCCAGCTGCCGTGTCATTGATTGCCTCGGGATCGATTTGCACACCGTTCCCGCTCAGCACACCTGCCAAGTCAGATGGAGAGCGAACAATGAAATGAAAAGAAAATTATGTATTTGTGGTAGACACTTTCACCTCTTTCCACATCCCCCCCCCCGAGAGAAGTTGAGGGACCTGGACTGATCTCAGTGCTACTTTTAGGAGATGCTAGGAGAGAAGTCAGTTCAAAAAGGGGAACAGCAGGGATCCTACTCTCCCACAATCCTTCAACGAGACCCACCTACAAAAGTTAAAGAAACTAGTGTTTCTGCCTGTAACAGAGGCAGAGGTACAGCAGGCTAGCATTTCAGCTGATATATAAATCTTTTTTCTAGTACTATGCTCTTGTGCACCAGCCATGGAGGCTACAGGCTTCCATTTGCTTGCACCTTATCTAAAAAGGGTAGTAGAGTAATTCTAACACACAAGCATTTCGCATGTACCTGCTACCAGTGGCAGTGACAATAGAAAAAAGCAGACCACAAAAGCATGGTCAGGACAAGCTGCTGGAGAGGAGGCTCCAGGGAGACCTTATTGCAGCCTTTCAATACTTAGAGAGGACTTATAAGAAAGATGGGGACAGACTTTTCAGTAGTGTCTGTAGCAATAAGATGAGGGGCAGTGGTTTTAAACTAAAAAGATGGTAAACTTTGACTAGATACAAGGAAGAAATGTATTTTTTTTACAGTGAGGGTGGTAAGGCACTGGAACAGGATGCTCAGAGAGGTGGTAGATGCCCCATCCCTGGAAACATTCAAGGTTATGTCACAGGGGGCTCTGAGCATCACGTTACCCACCACCATCACGCTGCTCTCCTGGAAATAAGCAGGACTCCTTTTTCCAGGTCAAAGGGTTGTTGCAGATTTTGAGATGAAAGCTCTTGCAAACACTTCCTGCATCAAGAAAGGTGAGAAGTTGCTCACCCATCTAATTTCAGTTCTCCAGTGCCACATGGCAAATTCTCTGCTTAAATCCTGAATAACTAAGTGTTCTATTTCTCTTGTCTTTAGAAGAAAAGACACAACAATGTTCAGATTGATTCATTACCTTCACTTTCAAAACCCCACGCATTCTGGCAACTTTTTTCCAAAATTGCTGTGGAACTCAGCTCCCATTATCAACAACAGCCAGTGACTCTCAAAAGACACTTTTGAAGATGGGCGTTAGGCTCCTAAGTTGACTGGAATGCACTGCATGTAACACCGAACTGAATAGGAAGGCCTGGATGCCAGAGGACAGAAGCAATCTTAAAGCAAATAAATTTATTAATAAAGAAAGTACCATTCTGGGCTATTACACAAGACGCTTTAAAAGCAAACTCAGAAAATGTGTAATCTGCAGTCTGCTGAAAGTAGGAAATCATAATCCAGACAGTGCCACCCTCTGCTTGTTAGTTTTTCCTCCTTTCTGCATCTGCTATTGGTCACCCTTGGAGATAAAAACACTGTTAGAAGGGAGTTTGGTTTGACATTGTAGAGACATTCCTATGCTCTTGTCCGTTCGGAAATTTAATTTTCACAACATGCGTGAAATAGGTGTTATTTTTTCCTTCCTAAAGAGTTTGGAGAAACAGGCAGAGTAATTAAAGGTTACACTTTCAGATACTGTCACTATTATAGTTATTACACAATACAGTCATGCTATTACAGTCACCGCAGTGTTGTGTTCCTCCCGTTTCAGTTTTATCAACTGGAGACACTTGCTTTCTGATTTTCAGGTATATTGCAGACTTCTGATGAAATTTGAGTCTATTTAAAAGTGCTAGGCAACCTTTGTTTTGTTATCCTATTTTCAGAAGAGTTCAGCTTACATTTAAACATAGCCAAACAAAACAATCTAGTACCATAAATTGACCAGCAACTTACAGGGCCTTATGTGTGACAGGACCTGCTGAATTAAAAGAAAAACTAAGAACTGCAGCACTGTCAGGGAGTTTTGTACAGGCTTTGCACTCAGAAACACAATCCATTTATGACAGCAGCTGGTAGGGCCCAAAAGACATTACTCTCTACACTCACTGTTTGGGTTTTATGCCACTATTGGCAGACAGAGTGTCTGTCAGACACTGTACAGGGGATCTGACAAAGTACAAGAGGTACTCTCTGCCCATACTGACATGGAGTTGCAGTCAGGGTGCAAAGGTGCTAGAGCAAGTGTTCGTTATCACAGGACTCATACTGGCTTCTTTTCACAGGTAGGATTGAGGGTGTCATCTCACCACACTTCAGGTATTCATAAGTGTATGATATACACCTACACACACATTTATGGGTATATACATATATATAAGTAGCCCTCCCACCTTCGAGTTACAGTCCTGGGACCTACAGGAAAGCTGGCAAGGCGCTGTTTATCAGGGAGTGTAGTGACAGGACAAGGGGTGATGGGTATAAACTAAAAGAGGGGGAATTTAGATTGGACATTAGAAAGAAATTCTTCCCTGTGAGGATTGTGAGGCACTGGAACAGGTTGCACAGAGAAGTTGTGGAGGCCCCATCCCTGGAAGTGTTCAAGGCCAGGTTGGATGGGGCTTTGGGCAATCTGATCTGGTGTAGGGTGTCCCTGCCCATGGCAGGGGATTGGAACTAGATGACCCTTGTGGTCCCTTCCAACCCAAACCATTCTATAACTAGTTTAAAGACCAAAACACAGCCCTCTTGGAAATATAACTCAACCTAGTTGAAGAGAAAACATAGTATGCTCTACAAGTATTTTTTTCCCGCTCCATTTACTATACAGAGAATTTAGATAATAAACTGAGGTAGCAATACAAAAGGCAGGTGTCCACATTTAGTCAAGTGACTCCCATCCCTTTTGGGCTCCAAGGTAATTGGTTTCAGAGAATAAAACATTCATCACTTATTTCCAGGCAGCATGTCACAATAACCCTTCTTTCTGCCCACCTTTTCCCTTCAAGCTCTTCTTGATCCTTTCCACCCCACGCTGATTATGAAGGTAGCGTCCCTTGCCTTTTGTCCCAGTCATTTTACCCTGTGCTTTGAATTCCTCTAGCATCCCCCACTGCTTCATCTCATCACCTTCAAATGCCTTGTTCTGAGCTTCTAGCTTTCCCTCCCCACTTACTCATCCTTGTTTCTTACCATACAGCCCCAGCACCCTCAGTTCTGCCACTCAGCAGTCATCAGCATCACACACAGACAGCCACATGCCTACAAGGTCCTCTCTCACCTCTGCCCCCTTCATAAACCGATCCTGGAAGGCTCCATTCTTCCTCCACAACATAACAGGACTCATCGCTTTTGTGACATCCACATGAAACTAATAACAAAGCTAATAATGAAGGTGTTAGTGACTAATTCAGTACAATCAGCCCATACTACACACAAAGTTTATGAACAGCAGCTAAAACAAAGGGCAACTGAACACAGTTATAAGCTATTCAGAACATCTCATTTTTCTGAGCGAAGAAAAAACTTTGCTAAGTATCTCTTTTCTGAAAAATTAAGCTTTTAAAGAAAAACACACCTGGACACTAAAAATATCTGAGGTGATCCCACCATGGTGTAAGTGATTTTGAAAATCTGTTAAAGCAATTTTTTTTTTTAACTGAAAAACAACAAAACACGCACATCCTCACAGTACCACCTCTCTCCGTTGCTTGTATGCCAGTTATGCCTACTGGGTTGAGTGCGAGTAAGAATCCATAAATCCTTAAAACTAGTTTCTCAAAAATAGGTTGTGAAATCATGATTTCAGCTTTCCTTGGTTCCAGTGGATTGCCAACTGTTCCCTGGGATTTTCCTGAAATTTTGAGAACTTTGTGGAGAATAACTAACCTGAAGACAAAGGAGACTTCAAAGGAGGCTGGAAGACAAGAAGCATTTTGAAGATGGATTCTGATAGAAAATACTTGAAGGCAGCTAGCCCAAAAGGCTAACAAGTGCCATCACCACTTCTCTCCACAACAGGATGCCACTGCACGTGCCAACTGGAACACAATTTCCTTTATCCTGGTGGCTGCTGTATACTGATATAGACTTATTTTATTTCTCAGCCCGGCATATTAATAGTGTGTCTTATTCTGCCTTTTACTATAGCTTCAGTGGAGGTACATACCTAGAGAGGTTAAAAGTTTTCTCTGAACCCAGCTTCAGATATACAACCCCAGTCCAGCTGCAAACATAGCAATGTTAAGAATGTGCTGTCACACCACACTTACAACATCAGCGGCCTCTTTGCTGATACATTGCGGAGCAAAGGAGCACACTGAGCATTGACGCAAATGTCAAATTAATAAGTAGCTCTGCATGAACTTCCTCCATGGCTTATATTAGACCTGGTATTTTGGCATATTTTGTAACTAACTTCTGTAAAGCACAGAGTTGAGGTTCCAAGAAATATGTTCTGTACCATAAGCTTTTGTTTCCTGCTAAAAAAAAAAAAGAGATGGTCTTTCCAGAATGAAAGAGAAGTAACTCTGACATTCAGATCTTTAGCTGTGAAATAGAAAACAGTTTTTATAAATAATCAATGCCATCCAATATAGTTGTTCTGAATTCAGTTCAGAATAGAAATCAGTGTGAAATACCAGGAAACAGAAGCAAACAAACATGGCTGGATGAATCATGCTGGGTTGAGACACAGAAGGAGCTTGCTGTGTCCTTTGGGATCAGTAAGTCTTCACTACTCTTCCCCTTCATTCTGGTCATCTCTAGAGGAAAGCCGATCATGGTGAGCTGGTAATTTCCAAAGCTAGAGGCTCCTTGCACACTCCTGCTGTCTTCAGAAGGGAAGAGGTTTTGAGAAATCTTGTCTCCTCCCAAAAAAACACATGGCCTGGTGCCCACGTCTATTCTCTGTAGATCTTATATCAACCTGACTTGGAACATACCAGGACATCAGAAAGAAATTCCCTTGCCTCTCTACTTCTATGATGGTTTGTTTCTCAATGTTATTTGTAAAGTCAAAAGCTAGCCACAGAAAAGAAAGGGATTCACATAGGGACTCAGAAGATAATCTACTGAAAAACAGCTTGACCCAGAGAGTTGCTGGGAGGGGGAAGGAAAGGTTAACTTCAGAGTGAGAGAAAGCGAGCTCTCACTTCGTGGTTTTGAACAACAGTACAGCTGTCCAAAGCAGAAACATCTCTCCCTACAGATGTGGCTATGACTGATGCAGATCTATTTCTCTGCATTCAGCTATGTCCACACACAACAGGTAGTGCTATAATTTATCACAAAAGTCCCTGTGAAGATAGTGAGGCCATTGACAGACAAATTCTTCACAATCCAACCAAGGACAGTGCTGCTGTGAACTGTTCCTCCCCACCCACTCTTCTGCCAGCAGAAGAGATCAGATGTTCACTTTCTAATGCATGTCAGACAAAAAATAAACATCAGCCAGGTGAGTTCAAGCCAGCTGTTTGAACTGCTTAAGCAAAACTGGCTACTTCTGCTTGAAGCAGACAAGACAGTACTGATGCCTCTACAGTTCTGCCAGCCACCTCCAGCTGTAATCAGCAGCTGGGGCAGTATGGCCTTTGGCCAGTATAGAGGGAGCCAGGCAAGGGCACCTCACCATGGCTCTGCACTGCCAAGGGACAGTAACCCCCCTCAGCTATGAAGGAGTAAGGATGGGCAATGTCGAAACAGGGCACTTCTGTGCCAACACTTCTACCTCCACACAAAGGCTTATATCTTAAATTATTTGGATAAAAGAAAAAAAATCACACTAAATTTAGACTTAAACTTTTATGCCATCTCACACATGTACACATGGACACCCTCCCAGGGTAATGTCTTAGGTATGAGTTAACTAACAGAAAACATAAAGCCTTACTTGAGCAACCTACCTATTTTATACTGGAGATAGTTGATTAGCATCCACAATTTCTTTGACACTTCTTCAGTTTCAACCAAACTTTTGTGGGATATGGACCAGTCATTAAAGTTTCACTCTAAGAAATTCATATTTCATCCACAGAGAAGAGACCAGAGTGTGTCTGTGCACTGTTCTACTTAAAATTCTGCATGATATTAATAATCATGAATTATTCAGTTTGTGAAATCTATGTCACATGAGTTACAGGCTGTTGCCTCTACTCCTTAAATTGACAAGTGTAACTCTGATAAGGATTAATTGAAATCAGTCTGTTGCTTAAGGTTACCTAGATGTTTCACATACCTATGCTGAATTATGGCTTATATGAGCTCACCTTGTTGTATGATACATACCAATCCTATTAATAAACTTAGCCTTTATCATCGCATCTAGTACCTATGATCCAAAACCATATTTTTCATCTACAAAGGCAAACAACAAAAAACCATAGACCTACATACTGCTCAAGCAGGTCATTGTTCTGTTTTCTAAGTACTCTTTATGAAGAGCCAAGGTTTTGAAAGCTGGACACCAGAAATATTCAGATTTATCATAATATAGTGGACAAACTTGTTTCTTGGAGGTAAGTGAAGTTTTAAGCCAAAGATTAGGGAAACTGATTTAGAAACCCAATATGGAGAAGCAATTCTATAGTATCTGAAAAAAATATTCAACTCTTCATGGATCTCTCACTTTTTTTTTCCATTCACCTTCCACTGTCTAAGTGGCTGAAAGGGAAAGCGTTGAGCATTTTGGAATAGAGAGGGATGTATATCCCAGAAAATTCTGGGTAATTGTTAACTGAAAGGGAGCAATTGCTCATATGACAGAGCATCAGCTACAGGTTTGTCTTTGCTGAATGCAGTAGATGTGAGATTGATCTCAAAGAAGTTGGCAGTCAGACTCAAATACACGGAGCCATGAGAAGCATGGAACAAAAAAGATGACAAACCTAATCTCTAATCTAATCTAGGAATGACACTAGCAGAGGTCAGAGTCACATGTGACTAAAACTCAAGCTCTTCTACCAATAAGATCAAAAGAGCAGTAACATGACCACTACCAAGCAGCACAGGAGAATAGTAAGGCTGATACATCATAAACCTAAGCCCACACACCACTGATGTGCTAAATTCAAAGCCAGGAGCTCCATTCTTCCTAGTTGGTATATTTTTTGAGCCTGAACATCATATCCCAATTCTATGGTGTCTGAACTTTTTTTTGTTATTTAACCGTGAAAGAGAATCTTCAGTTCATGCCCAGAGTTTTAACCAAGGCAGTGAAACCTACCCGAGTTAAAATCTCAAATAACAACCGAGAAATGAAAAGTCTCTCACCTACCTTGGGATGTTAGTACCAAAGCATAACAATGGCAGATAAGAGGTCAGCATCAGCTGTTCTGCTGAGAGCATTATAACAGATAAAATGGAAAAGCAGTGAATAGCAAAGAGTAGGATTTGGAGCTGCTGCAGGGAAAGAAAGAAAAGAAAGGAAAAGAAAGGAAGAGAAATACACAGTCATTCTAAAAGAGGGCATATTTTCCTGCCGAACGGGGCTGTAACGAGGCTCTAAACAGAGAGGAAATAGGATTATCACTAAAATAGTACACTAAGACAATTAGTCTTTGTGAACTCCTTCCACTGACATCAGTGGCAGTGCCATTGCAGACTGAAGGAAGAACAGTTTTACATTTACACCTTAGCCTATAGATCAAAATGAGTGCAACTAGGTATTCTGCACCAGATTACTTTTAACTCCCCAATTTAGACAGATCTCTGCACTATTAAACTCACAAGAATCTGAGGAACAGGGTAAAACAGATGCAGTTTCAGGGAAACAAAACATCTACATTTTGAAGTTTCAACTATTTAAGGCTTGTCTGGTGAAATTGTAACATACTTTTGTTGTTAATGACACTTGCAACTGGAACGAGTTACTGTGCATCACACAAATTCCATCATGCTCCACCACCGAGAGGTCTGTACATGCTCAGGCTGGGGGAGGAATGTTTCACATCTGCACAGCTTCGCAGAAAAACCTCAAGAAGCTTGGGAACTATTTGGACCCACTAAGGCAACAGGTCGATACTAACTTTTGCAGGTTGCTTTTCTTTGAAAGTTTGTTTCTCGGCAGACAAATCAAGAAAAATAAGAAAGAAATTCCATTAAATTGAGTTCTATTTTCTGTTGTTAGAATTTAAATCTAAGAAGTACTGCCAAAAATAAAGGGCTGATCTCAGCACTCCAAAAATTCAGAGGTGGTAGAAAGGAGTGCAGGAAGGGGTGAAGTGTAGGTCAGAGGATAGTGTCAAAAGCACACAGGAAAAACAGAAGTTTAAAACTGTTTATAGCCTAATAGCTGAAAGTGAGGCCAGTAACAAGTAGCTCTAAGAGCTGTCTCTGAAACCTTTTCCAGTGCTCGAGTAGCAGCAGAGACTGCAGATAACAATATAACAACTAAATCACCATTTAACAGCTGTAGATCTTAAAATACGTATCAAGCCTGTCTTTCTGTGGGGAGTGTTCTACTGCAGGTTGACAGTGATGGACACTCTGGTGTTCACCACACTCTCCCCACACCCAAACCTCGTTCAGTACTGGGAAAGCAGCCATGCAAGGCCTCAGGCTGAGAGCTTCTGCTTGCCAGTCAATTAGTCCTTTTCCTCCAACAAGTCTATGGGCAGGGTGTGACCTGAGTCCAGAGGAAGCCAAAGAGAAACACAAGCTTGTTGAAAACTCTTCTCAGTGCTCAGGTATCCATCAGTAAGTCCAGCTGCCTTCATCCACAAGTGCAGTACTTCCTCTTTGCCTCCTTATCTTTGTGCCTTGTGGCATATTCTTGCCAAGGCAACTCAGCACATCGCAGTAACGTGTCCACATGTCCCTGACCTTGTCCTGTTTGCTGTTTCTTTTTGTATAGTCACCTCTCCTGTTCACCCTCTGCTTTCTACCATCATTAAGGTTGTCCCCACAGCACCACTCCAGTGCACAGTATGGCACCAGCATAGATAAGCTGCATCAGCAAATAGGACAAAGGATGGATGACAATTATAAGATAGTTTTATGGCTGGAGAGTTCTATAAACAGAATGACATAGCTGTTTTAGAGATGCACTTTACATGGGGTGAATGCAAACCCATTAACAGCTTGATTGCATCACCAGACAACGATTATCCCCGTGGACATAACAGTCCAGTATTTTTTATTTTTACAGATACACTGGAATGATTAATTTGCAAATCAGGACTTTGAATTTGATTTCTGAAAAGTAGTAACAGGGCTCAAATCAAAGTATAGTTTATATTTTCCAGCTTCCTCTATAACCAGAGGCCACTATTACTGCACTGCTGGAAAACTTGTCTGCTTTTACCTCCCATTTCCAAACAGGTGTACCTGTCACTTAAAGAACGTTAATTAAGATGGATCTATTGTGATTTCAGAGTACTTTTTGTCTAAGCTTGATAAATTTATCACAGACAGCCTTAACAATACATAGCGAGTTATATCTGCACTTTCTGCAAGTCTATGCAATTAATTTTCTATTTGTGAAAGGAAATGGAAAATGAAATATTGTGCCCTTTCTAATGCAGAGGCAGATGTAATGAATGGCTTTGGCAAACAGTTGTCAAAGTACGTTAACTAGCATCTACAAATCTTTTCCTTCCCCAACAATAGTTTCAGGGCCCATGATAATTCACTTCCCTTTTTTGTCATATTGATATGGCATACTGAATGCATTGTATCTAGATAAAAGAAACAATTTAATTCCAGTTACAAGCCAGTTGTCTTCATTTTTTAACCACTGGCTTGAGAGATCCCAATTGCTGATTAAAATCCACAAAGAGCTGCTCTTAGTGTTCCTTCTGGAGCGCAATACTCTCACCAGAAATCTGGTAGACAAACACTCGAACAGAAGTCCTTCCAGTTCCAAAAGGGGCTGCCAACACATACTGATCACCCTTCTTATAGAGGGAACAATCAGCGTATCCTGCTTCTCCTGTCAGCATACTTACTTTGGTTAGGAAGTGGAGTACCCACATACTTTCCCCATCTGGACTTCGGAATGGGCTTCAACACCTTTAAGCCTCACTTGTACCATCAGAAGACATCTATAACACTCCTGGCAAGTGGAACGTCCCATCCTGCTTCCAGGTTGTCAGTTTACTGCATCCCTCCATGATTCCATTAATGCAAATAGCGAATATCCATAGGGCATACCTAAAGAGCATGTCTTCTGTTGTCTTCAGAACATGGGAAATTATTCATCAGAACCTACATAAGTTTTAATCTTCTAGTTTGCCAGCTTTAAGCTTTAAAAAGTTAAGAAACCTTAACATGGAGATTAGCAGTAATTTGAGTTTGGCCTTCTGTGGCATCCTGAAATAGTCTTTAATTACATGACCACATACTATTCCACCCCTACTATCAGACTTTTTATTCATGAAGCATGGAAGCAAAGCATGGTTCCAAAGATTTAGGTTCTTTCTTTCACATGGTTAAGGCCAATTAACACTGCCAGGCTAATATCCTGAATTTACCACAGAATTACTCTGTTACATTAGGCAACCTGTAGTAGCAGTCCAGCAAAATTAGTGTTTATATTTTTACAAAGTTATCATTGTGTATTTTACCTACCTTTAGGAAGGAATCTGATGGGTACGATAGCAAGGAGGACCCAAACCACGTAGCAATGTAATTAAATCTTGCATCATACTTGTTATTAATAAGAAACCTGGACTAAAATTTTCCAAGTGGTTTTGACTCTGGGTTTTTCTACTTTCAGATGCCTTACAACTTCCCTAATACTCTTAAAACAATTGCTTTTGACTTTTGGACATCTGTGATATTAGCATGATGCAAAACAGCAGGGTTAAGTGATTTGTAAAGCCTGAAATAGTACAGCAGTCAAGGACAAAGCAACAGTGCACAAAGAGAAAGCAACACCAAATTGCTCGTAGGTCAGTGGAAGTACTAAGCTACAAGTTCTTCCTCAGCATTATGCAAAAGAAGAAAGTAATACTGCATCCACAAAAGCAAAATTGAAAGAGCACAGCAGTACAACAACCATACCATTCAATCTGCAAGCAGACCGAGGAGAAAGAACATCTGGTTAAAATTCCCATAGCACAGAAGCCACTGTTCCACCTAAACAAGGGAAGCAGTGAAGGCAACAACACTCATCTTGGGAAAAGTCTACCCTCTTACACAGATTCTTTAAAGCCTTCTGATTTTGCCACGTTCAGCAGCTGCAACACCCAAAGACATGCAGCTGCCTGGGTGCAAGCTGTTCCACAAGGAGAGGCACACCTAAACAGGGAAGGCTCCAGAACCAGTCTCCTACACTGGCCAGGCATGAAGTGTACAGGCACTGGTGGCATTTCAGCATCCTGTCTATCTGTACACAAAGGTGGTCCCCTACAATCAATGGCATCAAGGAAGAGTTTCTACTTCCAGCATCAGATCAATTCCCTCACACAAGGCAGCAAGAAGTAAGGAAGAGTCCCTGGAGTAATCAGCTACCTACTGGCTCAAGTACTTCCCCAGGCAATTAGATTCCTAGTCTGCTCAATCTGAGCAGACACAAACTTCAGTTCCCTGTACCTCAGGTGAACACCTTAACCATCAGAGTACTTGGCATTTTGGACAGTTCTCTCAACATTCCCTCTTAAGTCCCATTTCTACACTGTATAGTTACCAAACTAAACAGAGTTAGAGAGGAGCCGCATGACTCTAGGCCAACAGCAAGGGCCTGTATAGGTCAAAGATTGGGTCCCTAAAACATTTAGGAAGAATATCAGCCATGGTTTTGCAAGCATAAGTGGAATACAAGCATCTTCAAAGACATCACCAGCCATACGCATTCACACATCCAAAAAAGCCCCAACCTCAGAAAGGATTGGCATCCCTCTAACATTACCAAGATGTTTCTTAAATACTTGGGTATCTTCCAGGCACATTACACCTGAAAACAACTAGAAATACCTAGCCAATACAGCACCTGCTTCACCAAGTACCCATCACATTAGAGAAAAACAGTGGGAGCAATAAGATGAATGCTGAAGAATACATTATTGCTAAAGGCATAGAACTCACAAGCTGGATAAGCAGCATGGAGGCTATCAAAAACCTAGGTAAACTGCACTTTTACATAGGCACAGAAATTTTGCAAAGCCTTTGGAAAGCATTCATCAAGAAATACTGCCTGACTTGGCAGAAGCAGTCACAATACTCATTGCCAAAGACAGATAGAGGCACAAGTTATTGTGGAAGAATAGCAGTTACCTCACTGCACGGCGAAACACCAGCAGGTGGATGCGGATGGCAGAGAACACTGTGGGACCCAGCCTGCCACAAAGGAATATTAATGACATCAGCAAAAGCAACCAACAGGACTTTAGAGATCCAGAATCAAAATTAATGATATTCTGGTGCCTGGGCACAGGAGACAGCATGGCAGAAGAGGTAGTAGAGCACAGCTTATCTTCAGGTATTTGCTAGAAAGCACCAACACAATAAAGTTAAACAAGTTGAAACTGGAAACAGCTGCAAAACCACACACAGCCCATCCTTACTTTTATTGCAGGAGGCACAAGCTGAGCCTGCAAAGCAACTCCAAAGATAACCACAGCTGAAAATGCAGACAGGGTCAGAAGTTATTAGTATTTGTTGACACCATTTCTTTTGAGCCTCTCCAATACAGACAAACTACTGGTGTGAACAGCAGACAAAACTGCAATAGACATTAACCCAGTGCAGCACAGCCTTCTTAAGGAACAGGTGAACAAGGAGACCAGCCTCGGGATGCTGCCACATGAACCGTGGTGTTTGGTGAAGCGGAATGCAGGCTCTCACCCTCAAGAGCTGGACAGTACCGATACTGGAAAAAACATCTAACCAAATTGAATGGGTAACTGCTGCAGCCCTTCTTGAATGTGAAAGTTTGGCTATTTGTAGTCCAGGAGTGGAAGGAAGAACCTGAAGTCACTAAATGACACTTTTAGAAGCTTACGACCTGTGTTCAGCCAGGACTCACACACAGTCATGGCAGATCAATAAAACTCAACCCCAGTTCAATACACAAGCACTGTTTTTCCATCCCTATAGCATACAATTAAATGGAAATAGGTACTCTAAATACTTTCATCACATGGTACAAAAGTTACCATGCTATAGCTTTAAAATATAGGCAATAAAAAGTGACTAAGAGGATCATACTTCACTTTTGACAACAGCATGGCAGCATGAAGACACGGAACCTAAACAAGATATTAAAACTAACAGAAATACAGAAAACAGGAGACAGTAATAGGCACAGGATGCTTTGTATGCCACACTCAAGGCTGGGACAGAAAGAACATGAGAACAAACCCTACAGGATTAAGTGTTTTAAGTGTGTGTATATGAATCTCTCAGGCTGGCTACTCAAGAAGACAGTAACACCTAATGTGCTTCCCAGGAACAGCGTAAATATTGTGTGAAGTGAGCAGGCATGAAGTTGTATATAAGGCAGCCAAATCATGAGCCACAGGTCTTTAAAAGGGAATCCCTCCCTCTCTGCTGGTCTCGAGTAGAAGCCTGAGTGTGGAAAGTAACAAACGCTGTATGCTGGTCAAGCCCATCAAATGGTACCAACGTTATGATGAATAAAGATGAAACACAGGACAAAGTGCAAGCAAAGCAACAAAAAGTAGCTGTGAGCATAGACCAGGCTCTTAAGAGACCATGAAGTAAAACAGAAATGGAACTACTAACCCCATCTTATTTAAACACTGTCATGACTGTACACGACTACTCTGACTTCTGAGGAGACAGGCAGTCTTTCACAGCCACAGTAGTCACCATAAGAAATGTTTCTGTGGGTATCGTGTCCCAAACAGCATAGATTCAGAAAACAAATTTTCAGTTACTAAGAAAAGAGCATTCAGCTCCACCAGTGTCACCATACTCCAACACACATCAAAAGGTCAAACTGAGTTGGTAAGTTATGAACAGCAGTGATAGGCCAGTCATCTTGGAAACATCTGGGAAGGCACTGAGAGCAGTTCAGTACAAATTTCTCCTCTAGATACACATCAGTCCCTGTGCTGCTCTCCCAGCTACTAGTGGTAGAAAGAACAATAGATGAAAGAAGGAACAAAAGCGTGTAGCAGCAAAAACCTACTAAAATCAGACACCACTGTTACATAAAATTATTTCCTTTGCCAAATCACACACTCCTAAGTAGCACTTTGAAGAAACAAATTCTTATTCCCATAACACTGCTATAGCTGTATCTTTCTTGCCGAAGTGGTAAATATGTTCACACGCACCATACCTATAAGACACACACATCAACGTGAAAAGTGATAACATACTTGCTCTAGCTGCATTAGTGGAACAAAAACCCACGTGAGCCAATGAGCTCATGAATATCTAGATACTTTCAAAATGCTCCAGAGAATGATGTCAGGACAATATCAAACTCCTAGGGAAATATCTCATTTACCAATCAAATAAGCAGATACTTTAAGAGGAGTTCGCTTTATATGTTTATGCATTCAGATGTGTGCGCACACACAATATTACAACCCTTATAGAAATACGATAAGAAAGCTCAGTAAGCATGCTTACTTTTATCTCACATAAATACAACCAAAAGGAAGTGATTCATACTTGCCCAGCAGGCAGACATTCTACTGAAATTATGTGTCTATGGTCATGTCTAAGAGCCTTCAGACAGGTACTACTTGTGAAAGAAATATTAAAATAAGCTTTAAAGAATTGAATTCAGGCATAGGTAAGAGACTAGCTGTGGCAGCCTGGAGCTCAGCAGGGGCTAATTTATCCTGCTGGAAAGTAATCATCATGCAATTAGTAGAAATACTAGTCTTTATTTGAGGGAGTGTGGGGGGGAAGTGAATGGTAAATCTGCCACACAAGCTGTTAAGTACAAAGTAAGTTTGTTAAACACTTATACTTTTTGCACCATCATGAAAGAATGTTTTATTCTATTTGTAGAAACTTTTTTTGCGGGGGAAAAACATGTAGCAGACCATGCTTACGTGATCGGTCACAAGAAGCAGGTTTCATATGCTGAGACAAGAGGGGAACTCCATCCTACCCTAAACTTCCAGTCCCAGGTCTTGACCTCATGGCAAAAGTCCTCAGAGACCCTCCCAAAATGACTACTTCCTCTTCTCTGGTAAAATAAAGCTTCTGCTTCTCTCTGCTGCTCTATCCTTCTTTTGGGACACAGTAAGTATAATAACCACATTTTTTAAAGGGCTTCCTCTTCTGCACAGGGAGAAATTAAGCCTTCAAATGAATTGAAACAGCAGCATCTCAAATGAAAACACAGGGCACCGTCTCTGCCAGCATTGTTTTCATAGCAGCAGAGCTATGCTAAGTAAGTCCACCGACAAACATCCACGATAGGTATGCTGCATCTTGTAAATGGTGGCTTGCACTGAAATGATTTAGCTCAATTATGTTTTAATATAACACTTGCTTCATTTAACCAGGCTCAGCATCTTAATGGCATTTGCCACAAACAGGAGCCAACTACCTTCAGTCCAGACAGAAGATGTATACTGCCCAGCAGGAAGCCCCTATCTGAGGTGAAAATATAGCTGCATTGTCACAGCCTGCTCCTCACCAAACACCAGCAGCTGAGGAACTGTTTAACACTGAAAGTCTTCTGATGGCTATACTAGTTACTCAAAGATAGCTCAGCTCTTTCTGCAAGGCACTGAACCATGCCATATAGACCCATCTAAGACCCATCCTTAGTTTTTGAACAGCAAGCAGATTATCACACTAACACCTAGGTGAGTCAAATGAGGTGGGCCACTGCTAGCTCTTCAAAGCCTCTCTCAGGGCATCCCTTCTGAACATGCACAATCACTTCTTATTTTTGCAGGTGACATTCACCACACCACAGAGGCCAAGACAAACACACACATCATGTAAAGCCATGCCAATGCAAAACCAAGCAACCAAGAAAAAAATCAAAAATCAATTACACACTACTTTACACAGCAGCACTGCTCAGGTTGCCAGTTCATCAAGGCATTGGCCATTTTATTGTTCTGTATTCTTTAATTACCTAATACACTTGGGCTTCTGGGCACCATAGGATACAGATTTAATGATCCTGGTAGCTCTAACAGGTGAGCCTATCCTTCAACCTTTTGCTGGTTATCATAGTGAGGGCTGCAGGTCCTTCTCCCTCACCACAAAGCATCCCCTTCGCCTTGTGCCTCACCCAAGGCGGCAACAAGTTACACTTCCAGTGAATAATTTTGCAGGGGGGGGAAGAGGAAGTCAAAAAACAAAACACACCAGCAAAATAAAGCACAATTGGTTTATATTTATGCAAAGTCGTAAAGATAGAAGGGTTTGGGGGGACTAAAGACACACCCTCCACACCTTCAGTTTAGTGCTATATTGACTCTTAACTTGTATACAAGAAAGGCAAGGGGACACTGCAGTGAGATTATGAAGTACACTAGAGCTGCCTGTATACAGGGGCAGGGGGAATACTAGGGCATTTAAGAGACATTCAAAACATTTTCAAGCCAAGGTATTACACAAGATGTTACCTGCCTACCCGCACCATTTCCAAGGTGGTTTTTCCTCCATTTGTTTTTGGTACATACACATTTTGGTGAACTTCAACAGGTAGGAGGTTGCAGTGAAAGGACCGATAGACTTACAACAACACAGAACCTAGCACTAGATTTCTTGGTCAGGTTAGATGGATGCTAGGAAAAGTAGGGCAAAACCTTTCATTAACTCTCATTTTCACAATTTCAGGGCTATTTGTCTTTGAGAAATGTAATAACTTCTACAAATGCATACAGGTGTCCACCTATAATTACTTGTTTTGGAACTCACATACAATATAGTACATATGCCATACTCACATATTGCAAGTAGACAATACTGTTGCCAGTGCATCAGCAGGTAATAAAGAATCTTCACACCCAAATGGAGAAAGATAGTAGTCAAAAATGTTTACATGAATTGAACGAAGGGTGGGGGAAAATGGCAATTTCATTTCAAATACATCTAGGGCTTTCTTATTAGGCCATAAAACTCACAGGTATTAATCATGAAAATAAATGTTCCTTGCCCCTAGGTGCGACACAGTTCTTACACAAGAGAAATGACCAATACAACTCTTTCTCTGATCAAATTACTGAAGATGAAATGAATTTTAAAACAATATCCCAGGTGGATTATGCATTTAGCTACTTAAGAATAGACTTTGAAAGGACCCCCATTTATTACTTTGAAAAGCAAAGCTAGTTGTTGCCAATAATTAAGGCATAGTCTTGTTCACATTCTCACCTCAAAGGCTTCGGAGCTAAAGAGCCTATGGATAATAGCCAGCTGCCCTATTGTACCTCACACTTGGCTTTGGAAAGTTTTTGAAACAGAAGTAAAACTGGATAAATCAGATGGAATCTTTCATCAGTACTTTATTATACTGATCTGTTATAGGAAAACACACAAACCAAATGTTTTGCCTATTGTCCTTTCAAAAAAATTAATAGACTCAATCCTATATATGTGTACTTACCTATACACTGTACATAATCTCACTCAAAAACAAAATCACTGAAAGGCAGATGTTTAATTAGCTCTAGTCCCACAATTTAATAGGATTTCATTTAGGCTGGGCTTCTCACGAGTATAAAATGAAGCGTGTGATGTATATTCGCAGGATTAAGGCTTATGGGCTGATTGCCAGACCTACACTAAAGCTCCACTGGGGTTGCATGCAGCCAGAGCTACTCACACATGCTGCACCCTGCAGGAGCAGCACCCACAGCGATACAAATCTTTGTGCCAGTCAGCTACCTCTGTGGTTGCTTCCTCTACTCCAATTTAGCCAACCCAGGACATTTACAAAAAACAAACAACCACAACTCACACTGCAAAAAAATTAAGGGGTCAGTTAAAAAGCGTGATATTAAAAGCCAGTTAAGAAAAGAGGGTATTTTTTCTATTTGATCTGTACCTTTTGACCTCTTGGGAAGTTTTAGTCGATGGAGCCACACTGTGTTTAGGACACCTTTTCAAGCTTCCCTTCACAACACCAGCAGGGTTGGAAAGTTTAGAACACAAGTTCTGATTTCCAGAAACCTCACTGTTCCAAGAACCGGTGCTTCAGTACGAAAAACAAAAACAAAAACCCCACACATTGATGGAAATAAGATCATGAGTAAAAGCATTACGGTTCTTTAACGTGGACTACAGCTCTGTGACCTTTCCAGACCCTCTCAGTTAGCACTGCTCTGGCCTAACTTTCTCCTCACCATGCTGTAGGTGTGAAAACAGGAACGTACAACTGGCATTTGTCAAATCCCACAGTAAGACCTCTTGAGCTCAGCTGCCAACACAAATGCTTTTCTGCAGGTTTAGGTTCTTAAATCTACTTATATTAGCATGAGACAAACTCTTGTGCCAGTGTAAAAGGGGCACAGCACCAACTTAAAGTGGCTTTATCTGGTCTGGAATCAAAGTTAGATTTAGCTACAGCCCAAAAAAACTCAAGCCACCTGTACTCAAGTGTCCAGCAGAATAACTATTTGCCTTGAAGAATGTTTTGAGTTTCTGAAGTGTAGAGAAATAAGCTCTTCTTTCAGACATGCCAGTGTAAATCAAGAGCAGAGCCAGTGACAGCAATCTGTTCAAATTTACCTCAGTGTAATTGAGAATAGCTTTTGGCACATCTGACAAATGCAAGTGGGACGGTGTTTTAAAACCACATCTGAAGTTCCTAGTGCAAGGATTGTTATATGAACATCTCTAATTACACCACCACCTCGGTAATTACAACAAAACTATTACGTTTTACATGCAAGTCAGTCTCAATGAAGTAGCAATTCCGTGGTAACATGATTAATACCCAACAATCAAGTAAATAGTTTCATACTAATCTGTGCTGGCATAGCACAGCACATAAGCTGGGCAGCACTGGGTGAGCCCTGAGTTTTGACAGAAGATTTTCAGGGCACTGAACTTGATCCACATCCTCTAGAAGTGTTGTAGCTTTTTTTTAGCTGCCCCCAGCAACCTCTGATCCTGGGTAAGCACTGCAGGCAGCCATAACTAAGTTCAGTAGGTGGCTCTTTCCTGCAGCAGAAGTTACTCAACACAAGACCAAGAAATTCTCAGAACAGAAGTATCACTGGGGATGTTCAGCTGAGGTTCCAAGTACTATCAAAGATTCATAAGCAACAACACCACCACCAAAATTATGTAAGTTTACAGGGCACTTAAGAGTCAGGATAATTCAGGCAAATTCCAGTTTGAGTAATTAGATTGTACTGTTTCCAAATTACCATTGAAATCACAAATACGTTTCTTCCTGGTCTGAAGTGTGCTAGAGCCTTGCTCTGCACCATTAATCAGCTGCATGCTTAGGTGTTAGGTGACATAATCAATCCACCCCATTTGTGGAGTGTTACACAATTAAAAAGCATTATATGAATGAAGAAATTATCACCAAGAAAGGAGTAGTGGTGACAGCACAGAGGGGAATGTTTGTGTGTGGTCTTCTCATTAATGTTTCCTCCCAGTTTAAAACAAGAACATACTTTAAAAAAAAATCAAAAGAGTGAAGGGGGAAGGACAGGGGAGTTGCAATGCTAAAGTGTTTCAAATAAAAAGAAAAAAATGGAAGATTGTACCAAGAGGAGTACATGATACTAAACAGTGAACTTTTATAGACAATCTATAAGAGCAAACTGTATGATGATCTACAAAATAATTAATTCCAAAGCCAATTCATATGTCTATACACCACTATATATATACACACACACACACTCAGATTACTCCTGAGGGTTTTCCATTTTTGTTAACTTTTTAACTAAGGACAAAAATTTGTAAGATACATTAAAATTATCATCTATCACTAAATTACATAGTAGATAAATGTAAGCGTGCACACACCACACTTAAACTCTTATAACAATAAACTATTCTGTTTTCTTCCCCCTGACATTTACAAAATTCATTTGGAGGAGTAGGATATACCTTACAGAGATTAGTGATAAATCATGTATTTTTAATGAATATCAATAGGAGAAACCCCAGGACATAGCCCACCATCTAATTTGATTAAACTGTGCTTAAGGCAACACCACCTCTCTGGCTGGGGAATAGCACTATAATGACTTTGTGAGCATTATTGCAGGCTGTTTTAATGATTTAATGAACTGCCTCTATATTTAGTTCAATAGCCTTAAAATGATTAGTGTTTAAGAAAAATTAGCTCACTTTGATCTGATTCTATTTGATAGTAAGTTTAAATAACCTAACCCTTCAAAACACAGTGGAAAAAAATTCCTAGAATCCCAGCCAGCTAACTGCTAGAAAACATTATGGCAATCATTAATAACAGTTCATTTATGTTTAGCTACAGCATATGGAATGACATATTCATCCCCCAAGATGGGACACAGTAGCACGTATTGCGTTGTGTTATACCATTTTCCTATGTATTTATGTGAAAAATTACCAAGAAAAACTCCTGTGTGCCCAAGTAATGCAAAAACCAATTATTCCTCCATTAATGGTGTCACTTCAGGATTTTAGCTTGTGGGTCCAGAGTATGGTTCTGCTTCTCAGCAAGATGTTTGAAGAACTGATAATGACCAAGACAGAAACAAGAAACATGGGCTGATGCTCTGTCACTCTCCCAGATGCAGCAGCAGAAGCAAGGTTACTAACCTGGAACCACTCTGGGAAGGAGGAGTATGGCTTGAGAGGTAAGTTTGCCAATGGAAATACCAGAGTTTACAACCTGCCACTGCTGACACAGCTACACGTCTGACTGGTGCTCAGTAGTTGTCAGCAAGTGTGCTGCAAGAGTAAATTTTGTTTGCATTTCCTGTGTGTTTCAGAAAAGAGTTGCCAGAACACTTTACCATTTGCACAAAAGCAAGACGTTCTGAAAATAGTAAATAAACAAACTAAGGATATTTTATTTCTGTGTTTTACTTCTATGGCTACTACTATATCGTGTGATCTGGAGAACCCTTGGGATTCTGGAGCTCCGAACTGTGCTTGACAGCATTAGTCAGCATTGGCAAGTCACTTGAAAATGCTCAAGCCATGAGCATTTCAAGCCATTCAATCATGCTGTTGAAAAAAGGAAACACAGAAATAAGCCATAATGCTAGAAATATCTCCTCTGAGTGATAACTTACAAAATATTAAGCTAAATCTGTTATTGGAATGCAGCTGATTTTCTGGAATAACGAAGGCAGAAACATCCACACTGCAGGATCTTCCCTGCACTTAGCCTGTGCGGGCACACTGTGAGCCACTTCCAAGCCAGCCTGTGTATATCACATCAGCAATCTCCCTTACCTCAAACAGCAAGACCACAAACGTCCAAAACTAACACACTACACAACTTCAAAAGCAACCACCCAATCCAACCAGGAATCAAACCTAGATGTGGAATTTTTCCTCACGAAACAGGACTAGCAGGCAGATCCTTAACTGTTTGTAATAAATACCTCCAGGGAAATCCCAAGTACAAGCTAAAACAAGAGACTAATGCAAGATACTCACATCTTGTGTTATGTTTTTACACTTTCCTTTCCTGTGTTTCTAGCACTGTAATCATGAAGCAGTCCTTTGGTGTTTTGTCTTAAACAATTCACCTACATTTAAAGTAAACTCAAAATCCATAGACAGCAAGCACCCTTCTCTCCCCAGTGAAGAACTGCAAATAAATGTGTTGCCAGTTAACCCACTGTAGTAGCTGGCAAGTTGCAACGGTAAATCCAGGAGTGATCCCATCACCCCAGTGATTATTTCTCAGCGCCCCTTGGCAAGGGACACAATCAGGCAAGGTGTAAGTACAGGAGTTAAATCCCACCAAGAAATTCCTCTTGAGTAAACTTATCTATACAAAAAAATGCTGGAGTACATCCAGGATCATTGTACTGGGGTTTTTTTTTCCTGTGGCTATTTCCTCATATCTCAGTGCCTGCTCCTGATTTCCAGCCATCCACCAGGAACAGCAGGTCAGGTTCTCCTTGAAGATGGGTTTCCAAGTTATTTCATCTAGTCTCCTTATTCCTACAGGGTCTTTTCCCCAGCCCTCTGATTTCTACCAGATTGGTTTACTTTGTGTGTTCAGTAGGTACTTTCCAATGTTTTAATGTAGCCTGTAGTCTGGGCCCATTGCTTTCTTTCCAGGCTCAATACCTTTTCCCACCAATAGATTTGATTTATACAAGGATTTGGTTTTTATTCTACTAAGTGTCCCCCAAGCTGAGGAGAACTTTTATTTACAAGAAATCCCAGCATTTTTAATTTCTTTGTTCCAAGCTAGAATAAAAAAAACAAATAACATTCTATGGAAGTGACATTTGGGGAAAAGTTTTGTGGCTACCCACATGTTCCATTTTAGTATGAATTATTGTCAACCAACTATTGTATAGTAGATAAGTTACTTATATAGCTGAACTCATATTTTGGTAGATCAGTATGATTACTTTCATTCTGCTTTGAGTTTCAGCATGAAACTTGTCAAATTGTGTCATTTGGACAACATATGCTTTACGGAACTTTCTCACACACTAACACACTGAAAAATGGAGTTAATCTCCTCTCTTCCTGTCTAAAGCTACAGTCAGATTCACGGAGTCCCATGAAACATTATGATTTCCACTAAACTGCATTTTCTAACAGAAAACTGTTCCATAAAAAAAATCAGCCAGCTCTAATGTGCCTGAAGTCTATGCAATTAAAAAAGTTTCTAAATATAGCTTTAATCATGGCCGACCCCAATCTTCTCAGAAGTCCTTGCCCTCTAGGCCATCCCAAAGGGATGGGAACATCCAGTAACAAGCCAAAAGTCTCATGACAGTGTATTGACCCCATTTGATATTTATCTCTAGCCATTTGTGAGAGCTTCCCATGAGCTTAATTAAGCTCATTCATTTCCACAAATTGTGGCATCCTAGAAAATATCAGCCTTTCCTTTGATAGATGAGATTCAAATGTGCAAAGTCTTATGGGAGGCTAGGTGTCTCTCAAGCTATTTGACAGAGTAGTTCATGAAACAACTTATCTAGTCCCTCCTCTTGGTAATGTGGAAAAGAAATACACATAGGATCATATCCTGTCCAGACCACACCAAAAAGCTGCTTACTACAAACTTTAACAACCACACACACATTGTGAAAGAAGCTGTACCCTTTGACAACAGGAGCAGTGCTGCAAAGCCACAAAATTATTCCTGTCCTTTAAGGGAATATTTAGAAGGAAAGACTCTTGCATCAGAAAAGATTGATTTGAGAAGCAAACAGGGAAAGTGTTTCTGCAGTAGCATCTGGGTTTGGCTCTTCATCTTTCCTACATCATGTTTTTCTATTTGTGCTATACTCATCTTTAGCAAAGCTGTTTTGTGAAATAAAGGCTGCTGCAAAGATTCTCTAATTATTCAGCATAGATAGGACAAGAAATAAGGGGCTTAGAATTCTACATTGAAAGTAGTCAACCACCTGACCAGATGAAAACAGGAAGACTTAACCATTATCATACTGTTGTTTAAAGGGAAGCCAGACAAACTTATGTCTTAAATAACAGGTAAAATTGATCCTACCTCAGAGTAAAATAATTTTCTAGCAAATCCCTCGGAGTTGCTTCAAGTTGGGGTTTTCGTTGTTTGGTTGTGTGGGGTTTTTTTTAGCTTAAGAAAATCCACAGTAACTGCAAGCTGGAGAAAGTACACCACAGTATCTTGTAGAAACCTTTTCCCAATACCAAACATAAGCAGAAAGAGTGTCGTTCCCTAACACAATAAAACATTTTTTCAAGAAAATCTAACTTTCAGTTGTTTCACATCAAAATATTCAAGCACAAGGTATAAACTTAAACTTTGTCCATTACATATTTTTCTCCCACAAATGTTTTCCTTTACAAAGCTGCTTCAGTCTAAGTATGTGCTCTGCTAAAGACTGGTGCTAATACGACAATATTTTCATATTTAAGCACTTAACTTATTTTGGAATCCTGGTCCATAATCCCTCTGATATTATACTTGCTTCATGTGCCCTTAACATATTTACACAGTCTGTACCAAGGAGTTTAGGCACTTCATACAAAGGAGAAGCATTTGGTTCCCACACTAGTTCTATCATTCCTAATTTTTCCAGCTCATTTAACACCTTTTCTACTGTTCCATGCATATTGAACACCAGCCTCATCTCAGCTGCGCTACTACAGTTACACTACATCTAACTTGAAGAACATTTTCCTCTCGGGGTCTTTCAGTTCATCCAACACCCTAAATGAAGGTTTTTTCCTCCCTTTGTATTTGATCATGAAATCTCACTGCTATAGCACAAATATAGATCTCTTTCTCCAGTATATGGATGTGCAGGCTTTTCAGTGCTTATATTGTTCTTGGGTGTAGTGAAATCTATTTACCAAATTGTATGGCCAAAATAGACAGCCATCACATACCTTAGTCAAATGGTTTGATACCTACTGCTTTGTTTTCCAATCAGCAAGAAGTGAATGCATCTAAAACTTTCTCCAAATATCTTTTTCTAGTGCAGAACACCATGCGAGACTTCCATGAGAAGTCCATCATCTTCTGGAAAAGTTGAGAAATCTCATTGTGTTTTTACAGAAAGTTCTGAATAATTAGCTTTGCTTTGGCCACCAGCACGGTATCGTAGACTGTTTTGTAATGGTGGCTTTTGTCCCCTATAAAAAGCAAACAGAACTTGGAAGAGTGAATTACATCTATCCAGTTCCAATGGAGCATATGGAAAGGAGGACACTGAAGCAGACTTCCTGAAGAAAATACTTCCAATATCTATGAGAATGTCCGGAAGCACAGAGAAGTGGCAGTTCAAGTGAAAGCCTCATCTCTCCCTCCTCATCTGCAATTCTCTATCAAGCCCTCAAACCTAAGGTCAGAGCATAATTCAAACAGGAATGTTTTGCACACTATACCAGATAGTATAGCACCACATACAGAGTCTTTTCCAAACAATGCACTTATCTTTTTTGTTTGGTCCCACTGTTAAGTCTCTTTCCCCACAGGAGTTGAAATAAGTAATCTTCTGTAGCCAAAGCAACCTTTTTTTCTTTAATGTTTCCTCTTTCTAGCCACAGCTTGCCTGGAAAAGCATAACAGATCTCAACCCGTCTGGTTTTGAATTTGTATTAGTCTAATAATAAATGTCTAGTGAAGTATAAAATCTAAGTGGCAAGATAAGACATTTCATGAAGATATCTGAGGAGTAAGCTATCTAAAAAATCACCCAGCTAGTCAGCAGGTATTGAACAGCTTCAGGGAAACTCAGCCATAAGGGTCTATTACACAGATACTGCTGTCCCAAAGCCTGAGAGAATATTAAAACACAAAACATTATTTTTTTGCAATTACTCATGTATTTCAGGACACAATGCAGGTGCAGCAAATGAAACCACTACTAAAGACAAAGGGGTGAGAAAGGAGAAACACTTCTGCTGCTCCATATCTTGGCCCCATACCTACAAAAATAAACAGCTTGTGGACAGCTAACCTAAGGTCAGCAAAGCTTCCACTATTAAGCAGTTCCAGCTGGTAGGGATTTCCTAATTCCCCACTTACAGGAGTCTATCAAATTACTTGTTTAAATTCATGCAGATCTGGGATTCAAGATGCAGATTTTAGAACAGCAACCACAAAAAGCACCGTACCATAAGACCAAAAATCCTAACTCAGGCTGTAAGTGAAATTATAACGGCAATATCTCCAGAAAATTATATGCTTTCTATATGATGCTTTTAGGCACAAGGCACATACACAAGTAGTCAAAAACTGAAGCAAAATGAGAGCCAACCTTATTCTGTCAATGTTGACCTATTTTGTTCAGGTCTAACAGCTCAAAAAGCTAGAAATTTGGTGAAACACAGATTGTAAAACTAACACTCCTCAACTCCTTTTTGTTGGCCAGACGGGCAAACCTGTCATTTGACAACACATCCTGATCCAAGATAGTAAACTTTATCACTCAGAGGTCATGAGAAAATGGCCACAGGTACAGTTTGCTAACCTTCACTAGGTAATTTTTCACAGTTATCATCCAAAAAGCGTAAAAGCATAAAAGATATGTTATCTTCAAACTCAATTTATCGTAACACAGGTGAAATCCCTGTAAAACCACTTACTAAGTAACTGTTGTGTGTTCTTCAACACAGAAAGTCAAATCAGTAAAACATCTTAGACTTAGATTAGATATTAGGAAGAAATTCTTCACTCAGAGGGCAGTGAGGCACAGGAACAGGTTGCCCAGAGAAGCTGTGGAGGCCCCATCCCTGGAAGTGTTCAAGGACAGGTTGGATGGGGCTTTGGGCACTTACCTGGGCTAGTGGAGGGTGTCCCTGCAGGAGTTGGAACTAGATGGGCTTTGAGGTCCCTTCCAACACAAAATAATCTATGGTTCTATTACTCTTCTTCACAGTGTAAGGAATAAGACAACCCCTCTCTTTTTAGAGACTAACACATTATTTGTCATTCCGCTCTGACTTACCTTTTCTTGCCACCCAGCAGTAACTCCAACAGCCCTTTCCTGCTTCATTTCTTTGTTAATACATTTGCGCTAATACTCAAAGCCAAAGCAAAGCCAAGAGTTCCAGAACTGAGCCCGCATTTTCCGCAAACACCGAGAATCCTTTGGAGGTTTGTTCTTACCTGTGAGATAAGTAGATGCTTGACCAGGAAATTCCGGCTTACATTCATCTTCTGCGTGATCAGACGAATAGTTTCTGTGGGAGAGTTTGAAGAACAGATCAGCCCAATTTCCCTCTATTAGGAAAAAACTTTATTAGAAGAATTAAGTTTTGCACTACAGTCAGTGCAGGTACAAGCTTAAAGACTGGTCTCAGAGCTCCCTGACTTTACCACTCCAGGATTTGAGATTTCTTTACTCCTCTTTAAATGAAACCAAGGTTTACAGGAGTAGGCAATCTTTATATTTAAATCCTACTGTCAGAAACCCTAAGGAGCACCCTTCGACATAAAGTGGTACAAACCAGCTACGAAACAGAAGAACCCCCACCAAGTCAGCAATCCTAAAAACGGTCACACTATATGTAGGGAAAGACCACATTTGCAGGCAGAACCCCAACAAACATAGTCACTTAAAGGAGGAGACTGACCGTCTTGCTTCCTTGTTTTAACTTTTTTGTGCTTTAGCCATTGTTTTTCTTAGTGGATTAATTACAATTCTTTTATCTGTTCACATTTTATTTTTGAGTTGACAATAAGTATGGATTATACTTAGTAGATGTCTTCCTTATACTTACAGCTGCTTTTCTATAATACTGTGTTCTGTCCCTCCTTTTCATTTTGACTTAACCTTTTTCAAATACCCAGGCCCAAGTCTCTATAAGAATATGTCCACCCCAGCAATTTAAAGCATAACGAGCTTGAGTATTTGATGCAAATATTTAACTCCAAATTAACCTCCCAACCTGGCTAAGTAGAAACATGAGTATCTCAGAAGGAGGTGCTTCAGGCCAATACTTTCCTTCCATTACCACAAGAAAATTGTCAGTGTAAACACTGTCTATTCCTCTGCAACTTAGTGATTAGTTCTGGTACTGTCTTGCACCTACTTTCCTCAAGTATAAATGACTACAGCTGGTGACTGGTAGTGCAGACCACAGAATGGTTTGGGTTAGAAAGGACCTCAAGGATCACATAGTTCCAACCCCCCTGCCATGGGCAGGAAGACCCTA
Organism: Psophia crepitans; assembly: GCA_013399095.1. Lineage (NCBI taxonomy): Eukaryota > Metazoa > Chordata > Aves > Gruiformes > Psophiidae > Psophia > Psophia crepitans. The sequence continues at coordinate 56,326 of VWZZ01000616.1, forward strand.
CACTAGACTAGATTGCCCAAAGCCCCATCCAACATGGCCTTGAACACTTGCAGGGATGGGGCCTGCACAATCTCTCTTGGCAACCTGTTCCAGTGCCTCACCACCCTCACAGTAAAGAATTTCTTTCTAATATCTAATCTAAATATCTCCTCTTTTAGTTTAAACCCATTCCCCCTTGTCCTGTCACTACATCCTCTGATGAACAGTTCCTCTGTCTTTCCTGTGGCCCCTTTAGGTACTGGAAGGCCACAATTAGGTCTCCCTGGAGCCTTCTCTCCTCCAGGCTGAACAAGCCCAACTCCCTTAATCTGTCCTTGTAGCAGAGGTGCTCCAGCCCTCTGATCAACTTTGTGGCCTCCTCTGGATGTGCTCCAACAGCTCAATGTCTGTCTTGCACTGGGCACCCCAAAACTGGATGCAGTACTCCAGGTAGGGATCTCACAAGAGTAGGGTAGAGGTGGAGAATCACCTCACTTGACCTGCTGGCCACACTGTTTTTGATGCAGCCCAGGACACAGTTGGCTTTCTAAGCTGCCAACACATGCTGCCAGCTCATGTTAAGTATTTCAAACAGCACCCCCAAGTCCTTCTCTTCAGGGCTGCTCTTGATCCTTTCTCCACCCAGATCTGTAGCCTGTGCTTGGGATTATGCTGACCCACATGCAGGACCTTGCCCTTGGCCTTGTTGAACTTCATGCAGTTTGCACAGGACCACCTCTCAAGCCTGTCAAGGTCCCTCTGGATGGCTTCCCTTCCCTCCAGTGTGTCAACCACACCACACAGCTTGGTGTTGTCAGCAAACTTGCTAAGGGTACACTCAATCCCACTGTTCACATTGCCAAAGATGTTAAACAGTGCCGGTCCCAGTACCAACCCCTGAGGAACACCACTCATCACTGATCTCCACTTGAACATCAAGGTGTTGACCACAACTCTGAGAACAACCATCCAGCCAATTCCTTATCCACCAGGTGGCCCATCCATCAAACCCATGTCCCTCCAATTTAGAGACAAGGATGTCATGTGGGACAGTGTCAAATGACTATCACAAGTCCAGGTAGATGACATCACTTGCTCTTCCATTGTCCACCAACCCTGTAAACCCACCATAGATTAAACAGATCATTGAGATTTTTGTTTCAAACCAAACTATTTTACAGCCATCTTTATAGCTGCTCTAAAGCTACATACTTCAAAAGATCTGACCCCTTAACCTGTTTGTTGTTCTGGTGTCTTCTGATTATACCTTCTAGCATGAAAAACATCTTTATCCCAACCCTAACACTGCACTACATTTAAATTAGATGCTGAGGTGTAAAAAAAACTTGGTTGAAAAACCAGTATTTTTCAGAACACAGTAACTAAAATACTCTATAATCTTAGGGCAGGTAGAAGTAATTTTTATTTGCATTAGCTAAAGTGAATTATAAACAGAAAAATTATTCTTTAGGCAAGAGAAAGCTATGTAACTTCAGGTGTTATTCTTTTTAATGCTGTTCATATGTTTGCTTTCCCCTGGTCCACCCAGAGTATTAATGGTAAAACCTAGTAATTACTATGTAGATAGGAAGATTTTACCTAACCATAAGGATCATAACTATTTTCATCACTAGAGCTAATTAAAATATTACAAACACTTGTGAGAGGCAGAGTAAAATTTGATTATAAACAGGAATTACTAGCACCAGTTTGAACCTGTTTGTTAACAGGTTTAGTCTGTAAGTGCTCAGACAAACTCAGAAACTAACATCTTTGTCACTATCTCTTAACACAGAAGCTTAAAACCAACATCCTTCTCTATTTGCTCAGTCAGTCCTGGATTTGCTCTTGTTTCAATGAGAAAGAACTACCCAGGACATAAGTCACTTCTCAACTTCCAGAGATGCCTCCAGATTGGCTACAGATTTGTGCCCTCTTATAAGAATCCCTTGAAAGTACAGTTTGCCCAACTATTATTTGGCAACTCCGCATATTCCAGATCAAAGTGCAAAATTGGTTGTAGTAAATCCTTATACCAGACTGACAGCACTTCATCACATACATATTTTCATGGATATATGGAAAATTATTCTATGCAACTCAATTGACAACTGGGGGTGCTTATGTCTTTTTACATAGCATGCACAACTGTGCATTTTCATCAATTAATAAAAGCTTTGGATAAATCTTAGGTGAGATAGATAAAAACCTCTGTCCACAAACTAAGAGATTAAATTAGTCTGCAAATCACTTCTGATATTTAATAATCCGTTATATTTGCTTTGGCTAAAGACTTTGTCAACTTAAGCCATTTCTGCTCTACCTAAATGACAGGTCTAACTAGAACACTTTTTATGACTTCTTTTCATTTGTCTGAAAAAGCAAGAATGCCCCCTTTTGACAATTCCGTATATTTCCCCTATGAGGCCAGGAGAGGGAGTAGTAGGTTGTATTTTCCCCTAGAAAAATCAACACTCTGGATGGCAAGTATTATATTCAGCTCCCCAGCAGACAAAGATAACATTCTTTGTTCATTATTCTTTATAGAAGACCATGAAGAGATATATTGGGGGGGTTGGGAGATGGGCAGGAAAAACTGCACTTGAGAAGAGCATCTGTCACAAGAAAATTTTAGACAAGAACTACACTTTGTAAAAAAATAAAGTCTTACACACTAATGGATGGAAAGATGTGCACGTCTACTCACTTAATCTGTACAAGCTCTGTGCTCGCTTACACTGCTGAACGCAAAACACAAATCCAGATCACCTGCAATCATGTAACTGTGCAGATGCTGGCCAAAACATGATATTAAGGTCGGATAAAAATAGACCCTGAATAGAAGCCTGAAATGTGCCTTACATTTTTCAAGAATTTTCAAAAATTCACCACCTGATCTTTAGCAATTTAAATTTCTGTGTCAGGAGGCTAGTCTGTGTGAGCTCTCTAGACAGACACTGCTGAGTGACATGGTCTTCCAGAAGGTGACTCAGAAGAGGAACAAAAAACCCCCAAAAGACCAAAAACTTACTTGTGTATTTTCCAGCTCTTCCAGAGAGTGATTATCTCAGCCTGAAAAACAAAAGCAAGAAAAACCCACAAGTGAAGTCATAGAATGTATCAAGTAAGATATTTCCGAGAGAGAGATAAATAACATCGTAGAAGGCACTAGTCAGATACCACTTTATAGTTATTTTCACTCTCATTGCAGAAAGCAGAACTAGAAGCAGAAGAGCTACGCATGCTTGTGCCAGAGATCTGTCTCTCCTGACCTCAGACACTGCCTGAGTGACTGACAAGCTTAGAGAGAAAGCTGTTAGGTTAGTCACCTGCAGAGAGCAATGCCAGTCTCCATCTCTCACACTCAAACTGAGAATTAGCACTGTCTAAAGGATGCTGGGGTTTGAAACCTAGTCCACATTCCTGGATTGTTTCTCTAGCTCAGCCAAGAGGCACCCCTGTGATCCTGGAAAACAGAGATGAGTATACTCTTCCTGATACTCATAAAAGGAAGTCACCCTACCTAATAGCTAAGCATTATGTGAAATTCTAGTCTCCTTCAGAAGGCAGAGGTGTTTATGGTATTTAATTAACACACAGCAGTTTTACAACTGCAGAAAGTCTTATTCAGCTGAAAAGGCACAAATGTTAAAAGCAAGCAGCATGTAATGACGATTGAAATTACAGCTTGGAGAGAAATATCAGGTCAAGCCTGGGAGAAAACTTTTTAGTTGACCAAATAAGAAAGCTTAAAAAAACTAAAATCAAACATAGACAAAGTTAACTTACAGCTGTCAAAGAATGACCATAATAAAATCCTGCTGTATACTTCCAAGAAAAAAGTGTCTCATGAAATAAAGATTCTTTCTGCATGAGAGTGTAAAAATCAATTTGGCTGATTTCAGCTTCTGGACCATCAGAGAAGTTCTAAGCACTGAGTTACTGGGTTTAAAGTGCTTATTGGGGTCACTATGGCTTGTTGCAATCCAGCTACCATATTTTCAAAGAGCTACATGAGTATCTCGCCACATATCTCCTATTAAAGCAAAATTATCTTAAATAAAAGATTCATTGTGTGTCTAACCACCCATGCAGCTCCTTGAGAATTTTTAGGGGGCTACATTGACATTATATTCTCCCCTCTTCGGTGAGATAGTGAAAGAAGAAATTATCCTTCTCAAGCAATATTGTTTACAAACTAAGTTTTCATGCCTTGCATTAGTGGCATTCACTGCTGGCAGAGGCCTTAGCAATGTAAAAATCACAGTGCTACAGAGGTACTGAAAGTGGCTCCAATTAAACTAGCTGAGTTTGATTACATAGGCAGATTTTCCACTAGCTGAGAATCTAGCTCATCCTTTTTCTATGCCAAGACCTACAAAACTAGCAACAGGAAGAATAAAAAACTTTTATTAAGCGTGGCATTGACTAGGCTATTTGTGAACAGTCACACTGAGCACCTTGTTGTGCTTTATCACTCCTTATTTACTTTAGTGTGACATGACTTAGCTCACATTGATATTTTTGAACTGCGTTTGGCTCCCTAAATTCCTTCAAACATTCTGAAGCACATGACATTACCTACAGGAGGGAGTGTTCCAAAATAAACAAAGATCCCCTTACGTCACAAACCAAAAGCACCTTCAAGGAAATCTTTCCCCATCGCTCCATCTTTTGCCTTTCGTTCCCATTCAACAACAACTGAAGGAAAAGCAACAAGTTTTCTGGTAGAATTCAAAGAACTAGTTCAGGTTGTTAAAAGGATACCACTTCAGTCTGAACTTCGCTTGATATCAAATTCTATTCAAATTTAAGTAGGGTACTCACTCTCTTAGTGACTTCCACCCAACACTTCCCTTTTACAGTAAAGAGTTTTAAAGAAGACTTTCATTTTCCTAGTATTATCCAGATTTTTAGCTGCCTGCATAGCAGTCAGTCTATATTGTTTCTTCTCCTGTTCAGCGCTACCAAAAGTTGTTTTCTTTGTTTTTAAGTGCAAAAGTAGGAAATTGGAAACAAAGTGTACTAAGAGGTCTGTGATCAGAGGTGATAATCACTTTATAAAAGATGTAGAAAGTTAATTTACATTGCTTCAGCCTTTTTCTCCCACCTCCAAGGACACTCACCGCTACACTCCTCTGACCACAGTTTTCATTATTAAGCAGCTTAGTGAGGATATTACTCTGATTTAGAGAATGTTTTACTGGAAGCAAGTTCCAAAGAGCCTCTTTCCTACTACATCCAATGTGTTTAGCATTCACTATTAGCTCTGGGATTTACAGAGAACTCGGAAAAGTCTGTTCTCATTCTCCAAAGATTAGAAAATTTAGGTGTTTCTATAGTTACAGTGAACCGGTTTCTAGAAATCCCTTTATCAAGACTGAACTCCGCTTCACTGAAATTAGATTCTCCTTATCGTTATTTTAAAAATTCTCAAGATCATCTAGCCAGCATTAAAGGGATTCCACCAGTGACTATGCAACAAACTTTTTCTACGCTCTGTCCTCTCCCAGGAAACTGAAGGCTTATCTGTTGCCAGCCAAGAAATATTCACTAGATTGAAAATCTACTGTATACCTATTGGAAAGCTGCAGGGCTGGAGGTAAAGGCTGAATAGCACTGAGGTTTCTTTTCTAATCTTTTTCAAGTTCTGCACTTCACATCAGCAGGCACTCTTGAATGCTGTTAATTACAATATGGAGCTAGCAATATGAAAACCTATTTATTCACAGTCTAAGTAGTTGAAGGTAATTAATACTTTTATCTTCCTACATGCTTGATTGATGAAGTACATGAAAGGAGAAGTGGAATGAATCCACACCTAGTTTAAAAAATAATCTATAAAGTTACAGTCCAAGGAAAGAGGTATGTCAGTCTATGCATCAGTCTCTTACTTGGCAAGAAATACAGAAGACTTTGATATGATTAAAAATAAATACCAAGTTGCTGAGCTGCAGGGTAACAGTTGCAGATTTGTGTCTACGTTATCACTTTAGACCTAGGTTTTAAGGGAGACCTTCACTCAGAATTTACATTTACTTCATATTATTACACGATAAGAAAATTTGCACAGCACAGTTACGAATCAAGTATTTCGCAAGTACGTTCTTCCCACAGCCATGACTAACGGGGTGGAGAACATACACCGTATAAACATTTAAATGCCAAATCACATTATTTACGCCTCAAAAATTAATTTTACTTCCTGCTATTTGCCACAAGAAATTGGGGGCATTGAAAGAAATCCTAAAGCAAAACAATTTACAGATACAGTTGCACTCATGTGGATGTCACATTGAGGACAGTTCTTACAGCAGCAAGACCACTGCAGTTTTGTTGCTGGAGGCCCTCAGCCCTGAGCTTCAGAGCTGAACTCTTCCCTTTACTATGCTCTTCAGGCAAGTGACCTGGAAACTACACGGCATAGCCAGGAGCACCACATGCAAAAGTAATCAGGTCAGAGAACGTAGAGTCAGAGTCCACTTCATACAGTATGGCACATTTAGAAAAAACCCACAAACTTATGCCCACTAAGAACCCCTGCATAAGCCTTTGGAGCCTGAAGTTTATACAAGAATCATTCATTTCAGCAGCACCACACAGATATAACATACCAATCACCAAAAGGTAATTCAAGTGTTAAGATAATGATTTACAAACAAAAAGTTCAGCTTAACAGTACCCACTGCTTTCTAGGATCATTTCAACAAGGTGTATTTATTCAGACAGTAGAGTGTATTCAGTGTTATTCATATGCATTACACAAGAGTCCCAAAAAACATTAAGAACCTGCTGGTCAGCCACTGAGGGAAGGAACCAGCAGCTTAACAAAAAGGATACTTGCACATGTGTGGACTACCTGGCAGATTTACAGGCTCACAAAGACCACAGTTATTTCCTCTACATACCCCCCCATAACAGCTGTAACTGAACATTTTTCCTTGAACATTTTAAGGAAAACTTAAAACTGGAGTAAGTTATACTTATACTGCCTAGAAACCCTTTGTATTTTAGTAGGCTTTATGTACCAGAGATGAACCCTGCATTCACGAGTTCAAAATGTTTTGGTGTTTCCCCCACACACTGGAACACTCATCCCCGGCGCTATATTCATGATAGTGTTTTTGTTCATCTCTTGCTCACTTTCTATTCGCTCACTCAATTTTTACGTGTAGCTGAGAGAATACGTAATAGATGTTACAAAAATTTCGAAGTAATTGAAAACACTTTCATATTTGTGAACTACATAATAGTAATAGCTTTGTTCTGTAATGCTCCTCTTATTTTCCAAGTTTTTCAGCCCATTACTGTCACTCTCCTTTGCTTTATCTTTTCTTTTGCAGTTAGAATTTTTTTATGAAGACTTTTTTGAGAAAGTCAGCATTACTTCCATACTTACCTTACACACACCAATTCCCCCATTAGACAACTATTCAAACAGAAAAGAACAATTGCTTATGGTTTACATTATCAACTACAATGAACAAGCCCCATAAACAATGGGCCAGGCTGGGTACAGGTGCCAAAACCACTACACCTTCTAAAAGGAGACAAGCTCTAGCTACACCTATACTCTTCCAGCTCCACTCCAACTACTCTAAATTATATTTTTACTTAAGAATAAAAGTAGGCTTTAGTTAAATTAATGCAACTTTTTCCTCTATATTGGGAGGTATAAATACAGTGGAAAAGCCAAAACAGAGTTTGTCACACTGCTTTTTCAAAGCTCTCATCCCCTCCAATGTTCTGTAATATGGTCCATGTAATCCCTGAGTTCCACTACATAATTATGCAGGAAAAACTACAAATATAAAATGGGAACCCCAGAGTGGAAGTAAGCATACAGAGAACATCAGATCATCTTTACCTTTTTCTTTCTCCCTCTCCATTTCAGTGTAATAAATACGAGAGCACACACACACTGGGAAAATAGATACTGTGAACAAACAAGATTTTCCTTGGTAAATTCCATGAGACAGCGGGTCTCCACAAGAGTACGACTCCACCCAGACAAAGATTATACATGTTTGGATGCACTGGCCATCCACATTGATGTCAAGGGAGCAATTAAGACAATCAATATATTTTACCTGTGTTTTACATTAGAGAAGAAATATTTGTTTGTTTTACATTATTTTTATCTTTAAAAAAAGGACCATATCAAAACCCTGGTTAAAAGCAAGCACACCTACATAACCTCCCCAGTTTTGCCTGTTTCCTCAAGCTAGAGGAAAACCTCTGCCTCCTCGAGCACAGAAAAACAGCTAGATGAAGCCAGCCTGCTGAGAGTTCCTTGCTATGGGCTCAATCAGATTTACTATTTTTTGAAAACAGGACAGATGCTAAGTTTCCACATGAAGTTGGACATAATGCTATCACATAAAAAGGTGAGAAAAAAACTTCAGCAAGATCTTACTACAAGGTTAATAGATATGAAAATTTCTCCCAATTCTCACACTGAATTGAGGTGTTTCAGTAATTATCGGTATCCATTCCTCTCTTTAAAGTTTCCCTGCAAGCAGCAGTCAGAATTATATACGATCTCTGCATGAAACTAATGAATTCATGACAAAGACGACTCCTCAACATGATAAGAGATAGTGCATCAGGGGCATTAGCATCAGGCTTTAATGCCCAAAAACAGTCTCAGAGCCACGTTCAAACTATAATGGAACTAGAACAAATACCAGTGCTTCACAACATCAGCTGTCCAAGGACTTGGGTCTCTAGGCACCCCCCAAAAAAAGAGGTAAAGAACAATGCAAAGATTAAACAGGTTTGTTCTCTTCCTCTACCAAGAGAAAGGTGATAAATGTTTCTGCTTTCTATACAAAGCTATTCATAAACAAAGATACAGCACATTCATTTGTAAAGACTTCCATTCAGGTCAGAGAAAACGCTTTTTAAACATTAACATGTTACACCTCTCAGCACTCCTATAAAATCATCATATTTTATAGGCATATCCCATTAGATTTGGGCAATACCTTCCTGGCAACTATTTCTGACTCAAAACCTCTACATAAGTTTTTTCCCTTCTTGAGACATTAGCTAGCAAATATGACACTTCTAATTTAAGATTGTTTCTCTAGAACAAGTGCACTTCCCACTCAGCTTTCCTCCCTGAAAGAAAATACTTTAACTGTAAACTGCAGTGGCAAAGAATTTTATGTGCATAATACCTTTGAAGAGCACAAGAGTTCAAATCTAATCTTCAGAGAAGCAAAACATCTAGATTGTCTATGGGAGATGCAAACACTCCAGAAGCACGCTCAAACCACCACCTGTGTTTCCCCCTAGAGTGAAGCTCCAAGAAATTGAAGAAACCTACACAATTCCATATGCCAGCCGCTTATCCAAGTGCTAGTATACAGAGACCTTGTTAGGCAGACCCTGTGCTTCTATTTAGCTGTCAAGCAAAGGTCCTGCCTACACTTCAGCATAAATATCCACAACATACTGTTGCTATGTCTGGTGCATGCTGGTGGAGTCAAAGAAGGTTCTTCTAAGGTCATAGCAGATGATTGTATGGGCAAAAAGGAGCGAAGTGGAAAGGCAAACACTGGCTTTAGACATGGTGGCAACAAATACACAGCATAGGAAATAGAAAAGCAAACATCCTCAGTGTCTTCCACTAGTATCTCGCTAGCTGCTCCTAGGCACTTTAGGCTGTACCCCAGTATCACACACAGAATAGCAGAGTCCTTTAGATGATTGGCTCAGGTAATCAAAGCAGGAAACAGCTAGAAAGAATACTGCCAAGTGATTAAATGAGACCTGGTTGTAAATTTAAACACCATTTTGATTCATTAATCTCCAACAGCTAAAGACAAACCTAAAGCAAAATTAACATGATTGTAAACTAAGCACTCGTATCCTGTGGCTATTTTTTGGCCTGCTGAGAGAGAATGAGCTGATCAAAGACAGGCACTTTACAGAGAGCAGCAAGATTAGTGCTGCTTCAGTGAGCTCACAGTTAGTTCCCATTAACTAACCTGTTTTAGAAGCCAGTAACACCATAATTAATCTTGGCTTCAATTTGAAGCAAAGCAAGGGAGTGACCCATCCATCTCTCCCAATGACTTTGCACCTGCCCTACAAGCCAGTGCAAGTTTAAATACAGTCTGTTGTTGACCAGGTGAAGAACTGCAACTAGTTTCACACTAACAGGCACAAACCTTCAAGACTTCCTTGAGAAAGCAGAGGTACTGTTTTGCTGGCTCAAAATACAGTGGCAAGTCAAAATCCCAGCAAGGGATTGCAGTTAAGCTAGGAATCCCCTGTAAGGGTCAGTATGAGGAGCTAATAGCCATCAGCAGCAAGCCAGCCTAGCAAGATGTACAGCAGGGTAGTGACAGTCCTGGAGTCACACCCTCCAAGGCAAGCTTAGTGTTTGAGCAGCAGCTGTTAGGACTGCCTTAATATGAATGTTTTACACATTTACATTTCCACGTAACTTGTTAGATTATCAATATCAACATTTTGTAGAATGATGCCCCTTAAGTAAGTTGATGAAATTCAAAGATAAAGGGAAAACACATAAAAACTACTAAAAACCCTTCAGCCACCACTTATTTAAATCCATCCATCTGAAATCTGTCTTCAGCAACCCCACCTTCTACTGTTCACTGTTATCTCTTACCATATATCTTCCCACATAATGTGATAGATTAGTAAATCTTGAGAATGTTTATTACAAAATGTAGCTTTCCAGAATTGAATTTCATTATTTTTTTAGCTGATATTCATCAGGGTCTAAATGTATATATACAAGTTATCACTGACAAAACTCTCTAGTGAAATATGGTACATTACAAATGCAGAGGATCTTATCTGTGTAAGGAAAAAACCCAAAGTTTCAATATTTTTTCCTGATAAATTTTGTTACGTGGACAATAATTTAACACCACACAAATATTTCCTCTGTAACATTTTCAGCTTCCAGACATTGTATGTTGAAGCAGAAAGGTTCAGTAGCTAGTACATAGCTTCTCATGCTTATACCTAAAGTTCTTTCAAAACTGCCTTCAAAAATCTGTCTAAAATTTCACTCTCCTTTAATCATTAAAGAAACCTTAAGATGTAAGAGTCATGAAGCACTTTACCATATAAAATACGATAAAAGTCTTTCTGGACAAACATCTTTTTTTTCATGGGTTGCAACACACCATTCATCCAAACCAAGAACAGAGTAACATATCACACCTTTTCCACTTATATAGGCACATTGCTTATTGTTACCATTGTCATATGACTCCAGCTACAGACTCCCTCAAATATCAGCCCCTCAGACATCCCACTTAGTAAGAGAACTACCTCCAAGCAGAGACAACAAACCTTCCTTTTCTTAAATCAACTTATATACTAGAAAAGGATGTGATAACCAATATACCAATTTGAATCCAGAGTGCTATCATCTGATCTCTCCACTTCTACACTTATGTTTGTGGGTCTGCTTCTCCCTTGCACCAATAGTAGCGTTCAGGAGCCTGCACACACTCCGACAATTAAGAAAGCAATCTAACTCAACACCAGTTCAGCACAGACTCTGCATGAGAGGAGAAAAGTCACATCAGCCTAGGTTAGATCAGTTTAAACTGCTACAAGTTGTACTCTCATAGAGTAGCTCTAAGTCAGAAGGGTCTTACCTGTATGGTATACAGGATTTAACATGGGGATATTGAAAGAAAGCATCTCATCTTCTCTCCTCACAACATACTCTTCCTCCTTCCCTTGGGTCAATATTTCTAACCACATAGCTACCCAATCAGGCACTTGAACTATCTAGCCAAAGATTAACACAAAGACATTAAAAAATAAAGGCAGAAAGCTATAGCAAGCACACAGACAGCTTCTTTTAGTCAAAAATAACTGTTTATACTGTTGAATTCTGGAAGTCTATCAAAAACATGGTCACCCACAAGTGGTTTCTAAAACACATCATACTACCATTAACTTCATAGATAAGATTAAAATACAAGATACACAGAAAACAGCATATGAAAACACACAGCCTATATATTTGTTTATAAAGCACATCTCCATAAAATCAGTAATACCTGCTAACAAACTAAAAGTACTCAGATATCACCTCATTTATGCTACAGAGAACACTTACTCACTTAAAGTGTACTAGCAAAGTAAAAAAACCCAAACAAAACAAACCCAACACACCACAAGCATCCTATATGGCTAAGAAAATATATTTCACTTCTTCAATATATTATCCAGATAAGACACACATCCACCCTCCAAAAAAGAACCTCAACTAACAACATGTAATTAGTTATCAGACATTTCTATAACCTAGGTACTACACAGGTTTTTCGTGGGTTTTGTTTGTTTGACTGGGTTTTTTAGTTATCATACCACACATAATAGTGTATGTATGTAGCACTACCTTGAAACAAACTCTCCCCAGACCCCCCACGTTCTAAAACATAATATGATTTAGCCACTTGCTGCACATAACATTGCGGGAATTGTGTAGGCAGAATGCAACAGCTACACCTTAGAAAGGATTCTGCACAACTAACCAACAAACTGCAAGAAAAAAATATTACTCACAGAGTAGCTAGCCCAATCAGTCTCTTCAGTTCTGTCCTTCAAGGAAGGCGCTCACTTATTTTCAAAGATGCGACTGGAAACCAGAATTCATAAACTCGAACAAAATAACAGAAATGCTACTGAGCTATCGTTCTCATAACACTTCATAACTGTCCCTTTTTCATGAAAAGCAAATCATTTCTTTATTCAAGCTCTAGCCGCTATACTAACTTATGACCCGACCACCTCACTTCACCCATCGCTAATGTCCTTTGTTTCTCAGGCACCTGCTGCCTTTTCTCTTTAATAGTTTACTTGATTGAAGCAATCAAGTTAAGCTTGATTAGTCTTCATTTGCATTTAACATTAGAATTGCACCTGAGGAAAAATTTGGGTGCTTGAAGACCTGTTAATTTTTGACTAAGTGTTGCAGGCAATTTAAAGAGAGGTATCGCCTTTCCATGAAAAACATTGCCACACTTACATCTGTAGGTAAATGGAGCTACTATTGCGATGCTAAAACACGCAGCAGAAACAGATAAAAAGTGACTAAGCGGCCTTTTAACCTCGAAAAAAATAAAGGCAGGTGTTTTCCTCACATAAACTGATGAAAGAAAAAACCACAAAAAACCAAAACACCCAGGATGCAGTACACAAACAATGGTTTTCCTGATTCTAGTGTAATTAGGACCATAGTAGTGTTATGATGAATATAACGTGTTAAAGAAAATCTTAGTTAACTTCTGAGAATAAAAAGGGTATGAGGTTTAAAAAAACCTCACGAGATCTTTGGTTGAATTTTCTTTTTTGCTTTACCAGTGCAACTTCTTGCAGAAACATCTCATTTTCACGGGTTTTAAACTGTCAGCACAAGCACCGCCACGCAAGGCTTCAATAAATAAATAAAGTCACTTTTAACTCTCCACAGCATTAAGTGATCTGAGGGTGGGTAAGGATATCCTGCTACAAGCACCTTGGCGTCTGAACACCAAACATTCTTTTTGTTAGTTTATTGAAACTCAGGACCAAAGTTTACTTCGTATTTCTTCAAAGTATCCCGCAAGCTAAAATGTATTTTACTTCAGCAAAGGCACTGCAGACAACCCAGAAAAGTACAGAAACGATGCGCGTGCTAATCTCACAGAAAGCCTCCGATAAGGCAAGACGTCGAGGCACCTGGGAAGGTTTTTTCCCCAAAGATTTATTCAACTTTACAAAAACGTTATGGTTTTACTTCAAACTTATTGCAGGCTCGATCGTGAGCGGGCAATTGCCACCTAAAGCCGCGGTGCCGGGGAATGTTCTCGGGGTGCTTTGGCTGCTCTAATTCCCAGCTTGCAGCAGAGTAATGGGCTGCCTTGGCCCCAGATGATCTCTGGCAGCAAGGTTTGGTGGGCGCCCAAACCCCCCGGCTGCCATTAACAACGCGCGTTAAATCCTCCCGGCACCAGCTCAGGTCAAGCGACGCTTCACTCGCTCTTCAGCACTTACGGATGAGGACAAATGACCACACCACCGGCGATTTCTGTCTCTTTATTACTCCTCTCCCCGGCGGGGCTGCCAGGAAGGCGGGCGGCACGGGAACGTCCCCGAGGCGTGCTGCTGGGACCCCCACCCGAGGGTCCCGCCCCGCGGGCGCTCGGCTCTCCCCCGCTGCAAGGGGGGGTCTGTCAGCGCCTCGCTCCCCCTGCAAACGTCCCGCTGGACCGGCGGCCGACCCCGTGAGAGTTCCCCCCAGCTTCTAAGCGGGCCGAAATGTGGAGGCGCATGTCCTGAAGGTAAGGCAACCCACCCTTCCGACCGGGAGCGGGAGGCAGCCCTCCCCCGTCCTCACAGCCTTTCCTCAGGGGTGATCCCCGCCGCCCGCTCAAGCCGGCAGCCACCGCAGCGTCCCTGCC
>VWZZ01000616.1:70814-93485 GCA_013399095.1 Psophia crepitans
CGGGGGGGGCCGGCACGGCCTCTCCGCTAAGCCCCATCCCACCGGGTGCGCTCCCCCGCCCCATTGGCCCGGCGCCGCAGTGGCAGTCGGGAAGGAGGCGGTGGCGGCGCGTCGGGTAGAAGGGGCGCGAGCCTCGGGGTGGTGGTTGTGGTTGGGCTGTGCGCGCCATGAAGGAGATGTGCGGGTGAGGCGGCGGCCCGCTCCTGTCGCGGCTCCCTCAGGGGCTCTTCCCGCCCGCAGCCCTGTGAGGGGCTCACCCTGGTGGGGCGGGAGGCTACGGGCCCCAGGGAGAGGGCTCCCTGCTTCCCGTCAGGGAAAAGTGGTCTTTAAATTACGTGATAAGCTCTTTTTTAGTCTTTCTGTGTGGGGGTAGGGAGTGTGGGCAAGGGCGGCGAGCCCCGCTGGCCGGGGCCCCTGGCGGTGTCGCAGCTCCGCCCGGGGCTCGGTGCCTGTCCCGGCGCTGTGCGTTGGCCGTAGCCTGGTAACGGCGCGGGTGGCCGGCAGCCGCGGCTCTCGGGCGGCTTGTCCGGCTTAAGAGCGGAAAGCGAGACAAAAAGGGACTTTTTCTAAATGCCGGCGCCAGGAATAAGGTGCTGTACCTTGGCAGCAGGTGTCCGCAGGCTTTTTTGTGTTTTAGCGTGGCTTTGTGCGACAGGAGCGAAAGGCGCAGCCGGTGTGAGCTCAGTGGAGGTGGCGGTTTGCTCGTTGGGTTTTTGGGGGGGGTTTATTTTGCGCCATCAATTTTGCTGGTTCAGGAGCTGGTTTCTGGTCACGCTCCCTCCCAAGCGGTGAGGGTGGGGTGACAGGCTCCACCTCGCTTGAGGCAAGCTGACGTCACAAGTCACGGTAACGCACTGCGGCGAAAGCTCTCCGGCTGCCCCGGGGGCTGAAGCCAGCTGAAATAGCCCAAACTTACCCGTTGTCTCTCGGAGAAATGCCTTGCAGCTTCGTAAAGCTATAAATAAGTGACAAAACCTGGGACAGATCAATTTAATTCAAGTTTTTTGTGTAAAATCGGGATGTATCAGACCAGAAATGCGCTGGAGCGGTGCGCAGCGGTGGATGAGTTGTGGCGAGAGTTGGTGAAGTATCAAACTGCAATGGGCTTCTCGCTTAAACAGGAGGCTGGTGGCTGAATAGGTCGTACGCCGTGTATGCTACTCCGTCTCTTAAGGCCCCTTCTTTGGATATGGCTGGCAGTACGGTGCCCTTGAGAGAGAGAAGTAGGATTTTTAGTATTTTAATTCCAAAAGGGAAACAAATCCTATTTGGTGTAAGTCAATCTTGCAAGAATACTTTCCAAGTGCCAGTTTCTTCAGCTTTTAAGTTGTGAGATCAAACTTCCAGCAATACATGCAAGCAACTAAAAAATACCTGCGATTGACTTATAATGTAATATTAATATCTGATATATCAAACTCGTATTGTCCTGTACATCAATCTCTCACTACAGTCTGTAGGAAGAATGGGGCGATGAAAGGTGGACAGTGGCCTTGTGTACACTGGAAATATTTGGAATGCTAGCAACGTCTAAAGCTCATCCTTGGTTCATGCAAACTTTCTGAAGTGCGAGTCGTACAACGCAAGCAGTACATAAAACATGTAGAAAGTTGCTGCTTTAGGTGTTTTAATTTAGATGTTACGCACAGCAATTAAAAATAGGCTGCTTTACTGCTGTATTTGTTAGGAAAATTGTATAATAAGGAGGAGAATATTAATTATGACAGGTGGAAGTTGACAATGCCTGTAAACAAGGCAAATTAGGCCAAGGCCTAGTTACACTTGTAAGTAAACAGCTGTTCTAACTGGGGAGACTAGCTGGTAGGACTACGGTCCCAGTACCACCACACACACGTACCCTGTAGCTTTTTGGAAAACACGTAGCAGAAAGTTTGAAAAATTAGTTAGGGGGGCAAACCCACTAGATGATTAAAAGCTACTCGGAGAGAGAAATACATCTTCCTCCAATGGAAGAGTAAAGGCAACAATTAGAAATGAGGAGCTGTAATAAGCTGTGGGTTTTTTGAATCGAGTGTTGAAGCTGTTCTTTGGGCATTTCCTAATCACATTCCAGCCAAAATGGGCCAGATACCTTCAATGGTTAAAGCGTTTCTTGGCTAACCCAGCTAATGTTTCAAGCTGTCTGTATGTGAAGTTTAAAAATATCCAGTTTGAATAATGGCATAAGTAATCCCTTTAGCCTTGGGGTCTGGATGCGGACTTTTTGACAGGCATGATGAGGTGTATACACCTTTTAACGTGTGTCGGCCTTTTGCTGCTAGTGCTTCTGTAGTGACCCTAGGTCCATTAAGTACAGTTCTTACCTTCTGTCCCACTATTTCTCTCTCCTGGCTTTAGCTGGTAATGCAAAGGGTTTTTTTTCTCAATTTTTCCCTTCCTAAAGCAAGGGCTCTATGGTGTAAAAAAAAATATGCTAATGCTGCCTTTAATGGTGTTCTGCCATGTCAGTCCTGGGCTGCTTCTGGTTGCAAATGAATCTGAACACACGCACACACACAGGGGGAGTGGAGGGTCGGAGGTGAAACTTATGCCTTGCTGTAGTTGGAGTTGCAGGGGCAGTAAATGTGTGGGCCTCTAAACCCCAGGTGCACACATCTCTTGGAGTCAGGTAAAACAGATGTATGTACAGCTAAGCCTCTGAAGTATAAAAATGGAACACTGTTAAGAGCACGAGGCTTTCCTAGCACAAGACTGCAGATGGGTTGATGTTTTCATTCACACTCTTCCATAAACAAAACCAAGGTAATACTGAATTTACTGCATCTATTCTGTTTAACAGACCTCTTCAATATAGGTCCTTCTTCTACAATAATGCTCTTCCAGAATCAGTAGAAGCACAGCAAACAAATTTAACTAAAAGAAGCCAGTGTTGAGTTGTCATGTTTAATGTAGCAGGTGGCTGATGGGAATATCCTTAAAACTGATATGAAACTGAAATGTGTCCGAAACTTCTGCTGTAAGTAGTGTCACCCTTAGTGGCTTTAAAACATTTTCATTTCCTGGTGATCAGTTCTAGCTGTCTAGAGCGATTCAAATAAGTTGTATTAAGATGGTAATAACTTTCATCTCTTCTTATATTCACAAATGTTTATTAAAAAAGTAGTTTATTAAAAAAGTAGTGACTTCTAAGTTAGGTCAAGCTATCTAAAAATCCTAAGCAGGATTTTTTTTTTCCTCCTCATTTATGTTAATGCTGGGTCAAAGATCAGAAGTTAATTTGGGAAGCTGAAGGGTGTTTTTCAGTAATTTTTTTTGCTTTTGTGAAGTCTTCAGTATTTGACTTTTCCCCCACAGTACTTCTAGGCGGCAGAACCAGCCTCAGAGGCATTATGGCATTACATCTCCCATTAGCCTGGCTCCTCCTAAAGATATCGATTCTGTCCATACGCAAATGTTGATTGAAGCCATGAAGCCTTTTGGAGTGTTCGAGGACGAAGATGAACTAAATCATAGGTATAATAAGACTGTAAAACTTGTTAACCTCTTAGGGCTTTTTTTTTTTTTAGGCGAATTTAACAGAGTTTTCTTTACAGACTGGTGGTTCTTGGCAAATTGAATCGTTTAGTAGAAACGTGGATTTTGGAACTTGGCGAGAGTAAGGTAAGGGCTTTTCTGTGTTCTTGTCAAAAAAACTGAAGCCTTTTTATTCCTTTTACAGGCTAGGGTTTATGCTAAGGTTTTAACTTTTAACTCTCAAGTATTGAATAGAGCTGGAGTAATGTCCATTGAAATAAGGTATAAAAGACACTGCAGATCAAGATCTGGAAGTCTTTGGGACTTCACATTTGTGAAGTGGCTCTGCTAGGTGACTCGTGGCAGTTAACAAAGCTGAAACAACTACTGTAAGGTGAGACAGATGGTAAATGGGCATTAATCTTGCCCCAAACAGCCTGCAGCCCTCCAAGTTTGAAATTATTACACTAGACTTGCCTGTTGTATAGCTCTTAGATTGTGTTAGTTTACATGTGTCTGCTGCGGGGAAGACTAATAATAGGTCTTAATTTGTGAAAAGAAAGGAGTGCTACATTACTCAAGCATTTTTTGAGTTGCAGGTGCTCACTTTAGAAAAACAGTATCAGTCTGTAGAGACTAACAACTCGGTATAGGAGTGAGATGATGCTGTTTACAGAGGCTGTTTTAGTCTTTCTAAATAACTTTACACAATGTGTAACTTATATTCTAAAGTAAACTTTCTCTTCTACCCACAGAATCTTCCTCCTTCCACAATCGCAAACATGGGTGGCAAAATATTTACATTTGGTTCATACAGGCTCGGTGTACACACTAAAGGTAAACTTGTGGTGTCTGGTTGTTGCTATAATGCTTGAAAGTGACTTCCGACAGTAACAGAAGAAACGGAATTTCTTTGCAGGTGCTGATATAGATGCTGTTTGTGTCGCCCCTAGACATGTGGAAAGATCGGATTTCTTTCAGTCATTCTTCGAAAAACTGAAACATCAGAAGGAAATAAAAAATCTAAGAGTGAGTAAGCTTTGTCCTTGATAGACTGTGCAACTTCTGCAATAGGGATGTTCATGTTAAAGACTTGAATTGGTAGTGAATGTCTTACAAGCTAAAATAAAAAAGGAATTGTTTCTGAGTGCCTTCTAAAATACTGTTTTATGCAGCATGAAAATGTTCAAGTCAAGCTCTTGGTTCCTTTCCCCGATGACTGTAAATTACATAAGAACCTTGGGAGTTAGTCACTGTATCAAAAAGCAAGGTTGTCCCTGGGAGATTTGCTTTAATCTTAGATGAAGTAGGGAGCTTGGAAATAAGGTAATTTCATGCATGAAGAGGAAGGGGTGGCCTGCAAACTAAGGAAGCTGAATGTGATGTGGAAATACTTCTGTCAGTACCTTTGCCCTGGCGTTCCTTTGGACGTACTTTAGGACTTCTGATTCCTCATTCTCTGGTCCTGCTCCTGTGTGGCTGCTCAGCCTGAGGCTTTGCAGAAGGGATGCACGCTGTCAGCTTTCTGTAAAGTTAACAGGAGCTGTGCTGTGAATGTACAAAACTGCTTTGTAATATCACCCTCAGGTGCATATGCTGTGTACCTTACATGCAAAATTGGATGCCTGAGAAGCATTCCTCTTAGTCTAGTCTGCCTCATGCAGACGTTTTGAAAGACTTCACGTGCACAGCTTATGAGTCTTTTAGATGACCGTCACCTGAAAACAGACTCACAATGGGCTGTGGCACAGTTCTAAGTGGTCTAAAAAACTGAAAACTTTTCAGAAGGTAGTTGATAATATCACAGGGATGGTAGGAAAGAAAAGTACAGGGGCCTAGAGCACACTGTCAATTGTGGACAGAATTTTTTAAGTGTCTGTAGATGTTAACAAGAAGTGAGATAGCTGCAGACATTCATTTTCCTCACTGCCAATGTAAATACCTTACAATTACTGATACTGATGACTCATTGTGCAGTTTCTTCACTACGATATATAATCAGCCCCGAATTGTTCTCTTGGCTAAATAACTTTTTAAAGCTAGTATTAGTGCTATACTGTTTCCAGGAAAACATTAAAGTAGCAAAGGATGTTTTCTTACACAGTTATCTTCCCCTTCACAGGCAGTTGAAGATGCGTATGTACCAGTTGTCAAGTTTGAGTTTGATGGCATTGAGGTAAGCATTTAAAATCTTTCTTTAAGCGAGTAAAATGTTTTTCTTCCTTTGTATTAGGAGACCTTTTCCTGGGACCGTGCTGTTTTGGAAGGTTATTGGTATCCTAAAGTATACTTAGGAAACTGTAATTGAACAGCCTGACTACAATCTATGCCAGGAGAAGACGTTGCAGTAGATTGGGAGCTTATGGGAAAATAAGCTCCTAGGAAGTGTGGCAGGCATGGGAACATCAGGCAGGGACATCTTTTCTAAACTTCCCAGGGTAGCCTACTTGAATAGCATTTATCTCGCAAGGATTGTGCAGAGTGGGAGTAGAGGCAGTGTCCTTGCTAACTCTTCTTAGTTCTGACAAGCTAGCTTTCTAAAAAGGACTGCAGATAGTGTATGAATCATGGGGGCAGACTAAATGTGGTGTTGCAAATCAAAAATGAAGCAGTTGAGACAATCTGGAAAGTGAAAACTCCTGCATAGGTTTGTCAGCTGCAGGAATCCCTGTATCTTGAGTGCATCTCATACAGTGAATAAAGACCTGCATGCTGTAGTACTTAAGCAAATTACTGCTTGATATCACTATCATGAAGACACTTATTCTGTTACCTTTTTGTGGTCTTCATTTGGTACAGACATTCACAGAATAAAATTGATACTTCAGGATCAAAAGGGCTTACAGCATAAAGAAAATGCACTTTCCTTTGCTGAAGTATAGTTGAGGTGAATGGACTTAATCTTAAATCTGTGAATTTTAAGTTCCCTTTTAATGGAAATTCTAAGTTTAGAGTATCTTTTCAAGTTTTTTTTAAAAAAATAAACAAAACCAAACTTCCTTTCCCTAGCTTGAAAGAAAGGGGGAATGCAATGAAGGTTTTGTAAACAAAATATGGAACTTCTAGCAATTTTCTTGAGTTTTCTGGCAAATAAGGATCTTGGGAAACGTATCTGTAGTCACACAATTCTAAAGACCAATGTTAGCCCCTCTCTTTAGAACTTATTAACTGTCCCACACTGGTGTGCTGTTCACAAACAATGCAACTTTCTAACTCAGGGTTGGCACTTTTTTTAGATTGATCTTGTGTTTGCAAGACTGACTGTGCAATCTGTGTCTGATAATCTTGATCTGAGAGATGACTCGCGCTTGAAAAGCCTGGATATAAGATGTATACGGAGCTTAAATGGTAAGCATATTTACACATCTTTAAAAAGAAAATGTTACTGAAATTGGTGTCGAATGCACATTACACAGCATAAGTTTCTGTTCAAGATACAGAAACTGATCTCAGTATGCTTGAGATCTCAGGAGCAGGTACTTGGGCTTAAATTTAGATGTTTCAAGGAGTTGTGCGTTTAGATACACCTGTGTTTCATGTTTGATCAGAGTGTGTGCGTTGTTCCAGTTTGCCACAAACTGCTTCAGGCAAATAAGTAAAGCACTTGATAGAGAAGAGAATGTGATGTTGTTCATTTAAAAAAAAAAAAATTTACTTAAAATATCTGAAGCCTAACTTGCTCGCTGTTTAACACTGACTGGTTTAATTGTTCCTGGCTGTTGAAAGAAACCTATCTTTTAGAATCCTGTAGAAAGGACTTATTAAAAATTGTTGGCTGTAGTCTAAACTATAAAAAAAAGCTATTGAGGGCACCAGTTACCTGAACTGATATAACTGAATGTTATATGTAATCTGAAGTTTTTAAGGTAATACAAAGCAAGTAATCCCAGCTTGTTTTCATAGACTCGAATGTTAAACTGTAAGCTGTTGATCTGATTTATGCCTGTTACTAGTAACTGCTGTACGTTTTTCTTACAGGCTGCAGAGTTACTGATGAAATACTACATCTAGTGCCAAATAAAGAGAACTTCCGGCTCACGCTCCGTGCAATTAAACTGTGGGCAAAACGTGAGTAACGTGCATGTTCATGATCCTTAAACTTTTTTAGAGGCACCTCATGCTGGAGAAAATAAGCTGAAGTACTTCTAATGGTCTTTGGATAGCTGCTGAAATGACAGGTTTTAGTTTAAAAACTGGTTTTAGTTTAGATTTATGGTCTGTCCATGATGTAGATTCTGTGTGGCTTTTAATGGGAGGCGAGGGGAGTGCCTGCAAAACAAGGTGCTGCATTGCTTATCAGGAACCTGACTACAAATGATAAAAATGCCAAGTTAAGTATAAAAGCCTGATGCATAAGGAATAAAAAATACTGTTTGTGCATGTGGCTAGAGCAAGGGCTAGAAAAACGGCAGAACCCTTATCTTAAGGGAAGCTGGAGTGAAGCTGCGGCAGCGCAGGCAAGCTTCAGAGTAGCAGTATTTTGGGAAGTGGTGTGATAATGATTCTTTTTCTCATCACTGTAAGGACCAACAATTTTGCCCTCACTGCAAAAGTAACTGTCTCTGAGGCTGAAGTGTACTAAGTGTTCTACAGATTGTGAAGTTGGTGCTGTAAATTTGAAGGAATATACTTGGGTATTGAAAGGCTACAGGCTAACTGCAACATATCTGTTCTAGGACGTGGCATTTACTCCAACATGCTGGGATTTCTTGGTGGTGTTTCCTGGGCCATGCTAGTAGCAAGAACTTGTCAACTCTATCCAAATGCTTTGGCTTCTACTCTTGTTAATAAGTTCTTCTTGGTTTTTTCAAAATGGTAAGAGCTATTGTTTATTTTAATTTGCATAAAGAAATAATACTTCTAGAGGTAGTTTTAATGTAATATTTATATCAACATTCAATCCTGCCCTGAATTACGTAGCAGAGTTTTAAATGGACAGTTAGTTACTGTCTTGTCTTTTATAGGGAATGGCCAAATCCTGTATTGCTGAAACAACCTGAAGAGAGCAACCTTAATTTACCAGTATGGGACCCTAGGGTATGTAGTATCTGAATTCAGAAGCCATTAAACTTTCTTCTAACCTAAACTGATGCTAAGTAAAGTTGTTTTAATGTCATAGGTGAACCCATCAGACCGTTATCACGTAATGCCTATCATCACCCCAGCCTATCCACAGCAGAACTCTACATACAATGTGTCTACATCAACACGAGCAGTAATGATAGAAGAGTTTAAACATGGTAAAGCTCTTTCCATGCTTACTTACTGGTTTTAAAAAATAGAATCCTTGCTATGTGAAACTGCGCTATCTCAGTCGGTTGTATTCTGTGAGGTGTTCTGCCCTGTTGGGTAGAACAGGTCTCTGGGAAGTATGCTTGTTGCAGGCAGTAAGGGACCAGTTTAACAATGAACTATTGTCAAGGGAATTCTTGCTTTTTGATCTGGCAATTACTTTTCAAAACCTTTATCTTGTAAAGTTTATATCATGCTCTGCTAGCCTTAAACAAAGCGCTAATGAGGTCTGTTGACCTTAATTGTAGGTCTCGCAGTTACAAATGAGATTCTCCAAGGAAAGTCAGACTGGTCAAAGCTCTTTGAACCACTGAACTTCTTTCAGAAGTACAAGTATGTATGAAATCTGTTGTCTGAACTTGAAATACTTTACTGGTTAGGATAGTGAGTTTTAACTCTTGTTCTATACAGAAGATGGCATTAACGTTTGTCTTTGAGAAACTGGAGACAGTCATATGAATTTTGTTATAGATAAGTATAGGGAAGATAAAAAACCCCCTGTATGTTCTGCCACTGTTTTTATTAGAAAAAATCAACCCTGATACTTAGAATACAGCAGAATGCAATTTTAAAGGGTGTAATCAGATTTTCTTCAGGTAATGCTGTGCAGAATACAGGAGATGTAATCTGTCTTGTCTGAAAATTATATTCTGTACATTTAAGGCAGTTTTTGTTTCACCTGGAAGAATCTCAAGTCCTGAGCTAATATATTCATTTTCCTTCTAGACACTACATTGTGCTGACTGCTAGTGCCTCCACTGAAGAGCATCACTTAAAGTGGTAAGTCTTGCTTTAAACATGGGTTTGATACATATTGAAACTCAATTCAATGTTGCACTTCATTTGTTAATACAATTAAAAATCAAATATTAAACTGTGTGACTAGGCATGGAATACAGTATCAAGTTAAGCAGACAGTTCAGCAGCAAAATCCAAAGCTTTCTTGAAGGTAAGTTAATGTAAATCTTGCTGGTTAAGAAGTTAACCTCACGATCAGAGTTGTGATGAGAAGGATCAGAGCATGTTAGGGTGCCTGAAGGTCAGATGCTCAGCATCATCTGGAGAAAAAGATGCAAGGGTTCTAAAGAGACCGCTTATCCAACACTACTTCAGTTAGGAAGATGTTGTAGAGACTGAAGCAAATGGGGATTACTTGTTTTAATCACATGTGTAATGGACACTAGAGAGCCAGATCTTTCACAAACTTAGAGCGGTGGTCTCAAAACGTTTTGATTGCGCACTTCTATCGGCAAAAAGAATTTCAACGTGTACTTGCAATGTATAACTACTTCTTTACAAGTTATATGTGCATTACTGAAGTTCTAAAACTTTCTTCCTCTACCCCAATGGATTGTTTTGTACACGTGTACACATGGTTTGAAGGCCACTGTTCTAGAGCCTTCGAAGACTTGGTTTTGTAACTCTTTTACTGGATGTGATATTTAAATTAGAACTAGATTGCATTCAATGGTGAGTTGTTCTAGTTATGTAGCCAGCCTATTCCAGAGCCTGCTTTTCTCCAGTGAAATGAAACAAGGCTGTTTAATCTGAGTGAAACCTGGCAGTTTGTACAGAGCATTTGAATGTTGATAAATACTGAGTTTGAAATGGTATTCCTAAGAAACGAGTACTTTTCTGGCTTTTCTGAAGTCAACAAGAAAAATAGCTCTCTGTAACAGACCCCTGTTCTGAGGGGGCCTTGGTCATACCTCAAAGTAGCTCTAAAGGGTCATACCTTTTACCTGAACTTTTGAATAGGTTCACTTAAATATACCAGCTACAGCTTGATGTCAGTCACAGGTATACAACAAGCAGTTACAGGCAGAGGACTTGGAGCCAAATAACTTCTACCGTGAAATGTTTAAGTGGACAAAGTTTATTGTATCTCGCTGATAAACGTGAGGAAAGACGTGGCTCCTGTAAAAGCTGGTGTTTCTGCAGCAACAGAAACGGAGGCAAATGGGGCGTAGTATTGCATCTGGGAAAACTAAAAAGCAGAAGATAAACCTGCTTCAGTTTGTCTGCTATAGGAACAAGTTCGGTTCACCAACTCTTGAATGAATTTGGGAATAGAGAGCACATCTCTGTTGTTGATCAACATAAGATAGTTTTGAAGAACATACGAATTTCTGGCTCCTTCCAAAGTTAGCAGTGTCTTGGGTAAGAGTAAAATACCAGGACTTTATTTAAATGAATCATGAGCACGAAGAATTTTCATTTCTTGGGTGAGTTGCTGATGAGACTGTAGATCCTTTGTTTATTAAAGGAACTATATTTTTCAGTTTAGCTAGGAGAGGGTCAACTCTGAGCACTGATCAATCTGCAGGAAGAATTGCATCTTTACTCAAGCATAATTAAACAGTTGCGCTTGAGCCTTTTCTAAACTGTTGCTCTTGATCTTTGGGGTAAAAAGGAGTTCTGCAGCCAGAGGTGCTGAATCTGCTTCTTGGTGATATTTTCACTATGGCTATAGGTTGAAGTGCTTTATCTGAACTGTTAAAAGTACAAGTGTAAACTTATTTACTCCTGTCTTTGGAAACTTTAAAGCTCAAATGTCACTGGAAACATTTCAAACTACAGTGTGTGTGATATAAAAATCTAGTATCAGCTGAATTAAGCTTACTACTTATTGTTGGTTAGCAGTTTTGTATTAGCACTGTATTATAAAAAGGTGTGTAACTACTGTGCTGTATACAGTTAAAAAGGAGTAAATATCTCTTGTTCTTATTAGGGTTGGCCTTGTTGAATCTAAAATTCGTGTGCTGGTTGCAAACTTGGAGAGGAATGAATTTATAACTATTGCACATGTAAAGCCACAGTCTTTCCCTGGCAACCAAGAACTCCGTAAACAGTAAGTTTTGTTACTTTTCCAAAGTACAGTTTGTCTATCGCTGCACCTTGTTTACGTTCGTTCACCTCAGCTCATCT
The DNA here is from genome assembly GCA_013399095.1 of Psophia crepitans. Classification (NCBI taxonomy): domain Eukaryota; kingdom Metazoa; phylum Chordata; class Aves; order Gruiformes; family Psophiidae; genus Psophia; species Psophia crepitans. Next base: position 82,509 of record VWZZ01000616.1, read on the forward strand.
GTGAGAGATGTTCAGTTACACACTTACTGTTTTGTAGGTACGAGCTCTGACAGGCCAAGTTCTGAGCATGTAAGGTCTCTTAAAGGGACAGCTTCAGATGTACTCTGAGAACTTAAGTACGTGCTGACTCCAATATTAAACTGCTGTGTACAGCTAAAGTGCTTTGCTTAATCTCCCTTCTCGACATTAGATACCAGCATCCAAATAACTGTGCTTAAATTTGTGAATTTGTCTCTTTAGGAGCGGATACGTCTCACTGTGGTTCCTTGGACTTGTATTTAAGAAAGCTGAAAATGCGGAGAGCGTTAACATCGACTTAACACAAGTTATACAATCATTCACAGATACAGGTAAGCTTATATTTTGCTCTGGTCTTGTAGGGTTCCATCTTTTTTTATTCTGGTAGAAGTTGCAGAAAGTGAATTGTGCTTCTTTCTGGTATTAGCTATTAAATTTTTCTGTAAAGAGTGACATATGGAATAGCTTTAAAAACGTACTGTTTTGACACTTTGGCAAAGTCCACCTTGAAACAAGAGTGTACTACAGTCATAAACCATGTACCATGTGTCAGATAACAGTTCTGCAGATGAGAGCAAACACTCTCACCAAGGGACTGTTTCATGAATTGACAGTTAGATGTGTAGCCAGGAGATGTCTGTTTACTGAGCCTAGCTACACTTGTAGCTACACTTGTCAAATAGTTGTCAGCTGCTGAACTTTGAATGTGGGAATTAACTGTATCAGGCTCTAAAATGAGTTGTTAATGCCTGTTGCCAGTATTTTTACGAAATAATTGTGTGATGTGATTCCAGAACTCTGAAAGTCAGTGAATTGTCACATTGTAATTACATGCAGTCTTTCATGTTAATCTTCTGTTATTACTTTTGATAGATGCAGAAATAAAGTAATATTGCAAGTGGTAGATAATGCTAGAATAAAGGGAGTTTGGGGAGAGGAGTCGTTTGAAATTGTAAGTCTCTTCCATAATGTGTTTACTTCTTCCCAAGCTGACTGCTCTTGTGCCTTGCAGAAGTGCATGTGTGCTGTCAGGCTCACGCCTAGCTATCATCATGAAGAGCTAAGGAAATCAGGTTACTCCTCTGAAGTGACAAACGTGTTTTGGACAAAGAGTGGACTCCTTGAAATGTTCGTTTGCGCTAAAGAGTTGATCCATAGTACCAGCATGAGCTGTGTGTTGTCTTGCTCAGACAATATGAGTAAATGCAGTAAAATCTGACCTTCATTTTAGCTCATGCTTTGGGATATAAGAAGCACAGAAAAATGCATCAAAACTCTTGTCTGAGTTTCAGGCCAGGTGGGGTGACTTCCTCAGGCTTGCACTATTATCTGTACTCATACTTGTCTGGTACGCTGCATCCAGTGGCATTGTGTTTCAATGTTTGGCAACTGTAAACTATGTCAGCAAGGTTTCTGTACTAATATGGGGCTAGAAATGATGTTAAATCCTTTATTTCTATGCACAAACCTTGTAAGTATAGCTGTGTGCTCTTAGTTCAGTGAAGCACAGCCTATAGTATGTTTCGGGTGTAGGGTTTGAATCCAGAGAGGTATTTCTGGAGAGGTGTGAAGTCCTTTGGCAAATATGGGAGTGACCAGTAGTTATGTGCAAGAAAGCTGTTTATCATCTGCCTTGGCTTTGAGAGAACACTTTTAGAGGGCAAAGATTAATTTCAAGTTGATGAGCTCAGGCATATAAGACTCACTGTCTGGAAGGCGAGCTTCATCTCACTGTTATGTAAAAAAACACTATTGAATTTACTCTGAAGCAACTGTTCATACTGGTGTGAATGTTCCTATTTGCTTTTATTTTGTTATAGTCTCCTGTAGAAAGGCTTAGCCTTTTTGTTGCATGTGCTCACTTGGATTTCTCACTGTATGTTAATCTGACTTTCCAGTTATGCTTATGATAGGCCTGTTAGATAAGCTTATCTAAATGTGACTTAATTCTATAACTGCTATGCCAGTGTAGCATTTTTAAGTTGCATAAAAGGCTGTTTGCGGGCAGTGAAGAAAACCCTGTTTAAATTGTAGTGAGTCTGGTAAGTCAGATGTCCCTAAAATCCAGTCTTACTTTCTTGGACAGATCAAACTTAATATCTAGACTATTGGAAAGTTATATGATGTTACAGAACTGTTAGGGAAAATCCCCGCAATCACCACTGTAAATAACAAATGAAAAAAATTAGTCTTAATCTTGAGTGAGTGTCTGGTCTCCTCAGCTGTGCACAGCTGGGTTGATTCAGAAAGTCCTCTAGATCTATTCTCAACCAGAAAACTAATGGTTAAGGAGTATTATCTCCTTCAGGTAAAAATCAGCTCAGATGTGAGGTCTGTGATTAGCGAACCACAGCTAGTAACTGAGCACATAAATTCATATTTGAACTTAAACAACTGTGACTGTCTGGTCTGTACTGGATGTGAAATCGGCATTTGGGTCATATTCATCATCTTGACACTGTATGTGGAGTGCTTGGGTAGCATTTCGTGTTCAGTTAGGCTGGAAACTTCTTGTTCTTCATTTGGGCTGGGCAGACTTAAAGGCTTGTTGTTTCTAAAGAAATCATGTGTAACTCTGACAAATACCTAATACAAACATCCCCACTAAGCTACAACAATAAATTTCATGTTAGTTTACAGACAGGCTGACAACTTAAATGTGTTAAAAGAAGACATGAAGATTGAAGCAGCGCACGTGAAGAGGAAACACCTCCACTATTTTTTACCTCCAGAAGCTTTGCAGAAGAAGAAGAAGGTATAATAACAACTTGGTTCTTCTGGCAATATTTTTTTGCTTTAATAATTACTTGAAGACGTCATGACTTTTTTAACTGTTTCAGCAAAACATTCCAGATGGTGGTCAAAACACCAGTGCAGTTCAGTGCAAAAGGACTTCGGACAGAGGTTGTTTGGATAATTCCAGAGATGTGAATGTGGGAACACCATATAATTCTTCTTCATTAAATAAGATATCCAAGTTGGACCTGTCGACAGCAGAGAATGAAAGGTTAGCACTGTAATCTTAGGCCTGTGGAGAAGCTGCTCTTAACTGACTCACAATGTGAGTGTTTGAATCCTATGTGGATCGTAAGCATGTGGAAGGCTCTAATGGCTTCAGAAACAAAGCTGGCATCTCCTTTAGGCACATGGGTGGAGATGGGTTAAAGAAATCCTTAAAAAACAATTAATTTAATGTACATGAACACACAGGAATGAAGAACAACTTGATACCAGGTAACTTATTGGTCCTGATTATAAATCCCCTTAGGGTAGTGTGTAACGAAGCTGGAGTATTTTGTGTGACAACTGTTTTTTCTATCAAAGTATGGTTAACTCCAAGCAGCATTAAGTTCTAATGAAGTGCTGATCCTGATCATAGCAACACTAGAGCTGCTCCTGACTTACTGGAGCAGTACAAGAACTGGGGCAGTAGAAGTGTCTGTCACTTCCTGGGAAGTCTGCCTGTAACCTACTTCAGCAGAGGAGGAATATGTAATCTTGAGAGTAATAACACAATACTAGCAAATGTGTAATGTCTGCTGTACTTGGACTGTCTGGTAATGTAGGAGTAGCATGTGAAAAATAAAACTAAAACTGGGTGCATGTATGGGTAGAGCAGGTAAATTCGTTCAAAGCAGCGCAGAGTGGTGGGTGTACTAAACTGGAAAACAGTACCAGTACATAGAGAGGCGCTAAAGAAAATGCTTAAGTTTAAATTTGCGGTCTGAAGTTCAGCAAAACTAAGATCTCGTACTAGATTGCCTGTGGATTTGTGGTGTTTAACAGAGTTGTGACAATGAGCTGAGGTGGATGTTTGTCTCGTGAGCTTTCTGCAAACAAAATGTGTAGTATTTTGCGAACTAGCTTTTTGTAACTTGAGTGTCTGACTTTTACAGAAGTGCCGTATATCAAAGACCTAAAACCAGAGAGATACCTCGTATAGCTGTGCCAGCAATGTCCAAGGAAGTCTCCATTCCCGTTGTCGATTCAAGTATGTATTGAAGTAGTGAGTGGAATGTCGTATTTAACTTTATGGCTGAACTCTAAGAGCTCAGTATCTCCTACAGAAATGGAGGCTGCAGTTGCACTAAGAACATCGGGACCTCCAGTCAGATGCACTGTTCCAGGACATAACACAGTTTCTCAGCTGAGGGCACATTTTGTCCAAGGACAGCGTGAATTAAGTGGGACTCCAATTCTAGAGCCCAAGAGTGCTGCACCTAGACGACCTTATGCACCGACTGGTAAAGGGCCTTGTTCGTCTACCTCAGAGGAACGCTCCAAAAAACCAATAGGTGGAGAAAGGGTAAGGAATGGGGGCTAAGCCAGGGAGGGTTTGAAGTAGTGTTGATTATTTATGTGGAATGAGTGAAATAAACGAGAAGAAATGCTTATATACATCCCCAGTGGATTCAGGAATCTAAATTTAAGCATAATGGTAGCTTTACTAGGATACAGATATGAGAAATTGTCTTGAATATAATTTATAGCTATTAAACACATTATTTTCCAAGATCTGGTACTAGGGACTGTTTCTGGTGTGGTTGGCAGGGTCTCTAAACACTACTGTACTTAAATGTTACTGCACTGACCGATTGCTGAATGAACTGGCTCATTTGGAAGCAGTTCTTTAAAACAATTCAGAAAAATACTATCTCAGTGAAAAGAATATGTATTTACAAATGTAAAAGTATGAGATAACCTTGCTCAGATGATTTTTTTTTTTGAGTGCCTATGCGTAGTTTTGCTGCTTTAGAAATCAGCAGCCTACTCAATAGCCCACGACTGACACTGGAGTTGCTTATTAAATCTTGTTTTTTGTGGAAGATTTAGATTAATACTTGATTTTGTTTTATTGTCAATATAAATCTCCTTGAATAGCTGTTCTTGTGGCTTGACCTCTATTTTGAGGCAGAGGCAAAGAACAACTAGAAAAATCTCAATTTTGACACTTGTAAAGAATCAACTTGCAGAACTGTTATCTAGTATCGAGTATTTCAAACACACACTTCAAGGTTTGGGTAGTAAGACTTTTTGAGAGGCATGGGATTCCTGTGTGGTAATGGTAGTCATGTCTAAATGTTGTTTTAAGAATGGCCACGTTTAATGTGTTGACTGGAAGCTGTACCCAAATAGGAAGGTAATTTTAGTATAGCAATTATTTTGAGTCTGTGTATTCTGTTCTTCTAGTTAACTGGCCAGGATTCAGCATTCAAAGGTCGTGGCAATCCGGATGATGTCAGGAGGAAATCTACAGAAAATGTAATTTTAAAGTGGTTTTACTCGGGTGACTAACTGAAAAGCTGAATAGACTGTTCTAGTGCCTAGACTACCTCACATAAATACATGTTTATTGATGTAAACAAAAATATGCCTTTTAGTTTAACTTATTCCAGTCTGCATTTCTAAATATTACACTCATATGACCTATCTTTTAAATGTTACTACTAGATGATTTGGCAGTATTTAGCTTCTTGCCACGCTTGAAATCAGACTTTATTTTTTTTAAACTACTCTGTTCACTGATGTAAACTAAAACTCCTATAAAGACTAGAGCATTTAATCTCTCAGAGGCAGGATAAAGAGCTCCTATATTTAGTGTAGCTTGCTACTGAGGCATAAATTCTTGAAGGCACACTCTCAAATCAAGATCTGGTTTTCTTGCCAGAATGAAGGTTAGAATGCCTGAAGTGCTGCCTGTGTGCTTTTGGAAAAAAAAAAAAAAACAACCAACCAAACAAAACCCCACAAAAACTCAAAATTACAAACTTCCAAACAATGAGGTGGAAGTTGTCAATGCATGTATGCATTCAGTTTAATTATCCCAGCTGCCGGACCTTACTGTCTCAAGTCATGAATTTGACAACACTGCCTAAAAAATCCCCCCTGTCTTTTTTAGGGTGTCCTTGGAGGAAAACCCATGCTGATTCCAATTATCAACACATCCAGGTCACAGGTATTTATTGTGCCTTTGTGTTCATAGATAAAACAAAACTAGAATTTTAGTGTTATGTATGAAGACTTAATTACTATTAATCCCTGTAAACTCGGCAGTTCTAAGTAGCTGGTAAGCTTTGACCAAATTGAATAGCTGAACAATGACCTTCCAGGTTTACTCATAAAAGTGAAGCCCAAGTTTCCAAGTTACTGAACTTGAAAAATCATGCTTCTGCACACTTTAACACTGACACAGCTTATTTCCTGATTTGTTTTTTTTTCTTAGGCAAAAAAGATCTGTATTCCTGGCAGATCTTCCATAAGGTGATCTGAGCTCTTACCTTAAATATTTGTTTACTAATTTCTGTAACAAGACCTGGAAGCTTTGAAGTGTATAAGTGGCTTTAGTTCTTACGTGTCATGTAAAATGTGGTGAAATTAAGGGTTATAAGACTGGAAGTGATCTGGACAGTAGAGACACTGTTTTCCTGAGCCATGGATCGGAGAAGAATGGTAGCCTCCTCTATTATGCTATTGAGCAACTTGAAACTTATTTCCAACCCCTCCTCCCCGGAATACAATTATCTCAGTGCCAGGAAAGAAGTGCACAGAGGGAGAAAATGCTCTTCATCTGTAAACTGGTGGGAACTAAGCAAGTGGTGTGATAGAAAAAAAATTCCTTCACTGTAAATATTTGGGTTTGGGCCATGCTGTTTCGGTATGTAAACCCTTTCCTGGCTGAATTTAACAACATTCTTTATCTGCTGCTACTTCTGAATTAATGAATTTAACACTTTTTTCTGTGGTGTCGTCTTGTGTGTTGTAGAGGCTTTCCAGTAAAGAACTACCAGACTCTTCATCTCCTCTTCCAACAAACAGTATTCGTGTTATTAAGAGATCCATCAAGCTTACCCTCAATGGGTAACCAGTATCTGTTCAGGTAAAGATAACTGCTTGCTCGGTAGTTCATATTATCAATGTGTATTGTAGTTGCTAACAAACTATGGAAGGTTACTGTTGCTGTACTGCAGCTGGCCAGTTAAAATCATGGTCTTGTTTTATAATATTGTTAGATGCTTGCTTCCTTTTGAACTACTCTTTGCATATTCTTGTAACGGTTATCCTTATTATTCTTTTAAAAAGTCTTAACTGTCACTAGCTGAAACAGCTTTTGGAAAAGCCGCAAAAAACAACCTGTCCTGTGACTTGGATTCAGAATGTATGGAAACAAGGTTAACTAGTCACTGCAACCACATTCTGGTTTCAAGTGTATATGAACGTGCTCGTATTTGTGCTTTCCTAATTCATGTGCCTATATTGTTCTTATCTTAAATTATTTTCCCATTTGGCACATACACTCCTGTGCATCTATCGCAACAGTGCTCAGCTTCCTCAGCTACTAGCTTTCCACTGTCTAGCACAGCCATGCACAACATGAGTATTGCCTCCCATGGAGGCCCAGAAATAATTTAAATAGCAAAAAAAAAAAAAATAGCAGCAGAGGATGCTACCAAGGTGTGGAGATGAGATGTCCCATGCCATATCTGATACTTTTTGTCTTAAGACTACTCCAGCGTGAGACTTGAGGGTTTTTGTTGTCACTGGGTAGTAAAGTTAAACTCGGAACACACAGCTGAAGTTGTGCCTAAACATTGCAACAGCTGAGGCTGTTGTGACACTACTAAGCACCTCCAAGCTGCAGCCCTGGAAGCAGCTGGCATGCAGAGAGTTGTTTCAGATAAACCCTGAAAGCTGTTCTAAATGGTTGCATGAAAACTTGTAGTAGTCTTAAGTCTGGTTCTGTAAACTGATAACACTGCTTACCCAGTTAAGTGCATTAGGGATTTTGAGGGGTGGGGAAAAATTCTGATAATACGAAACAAATGTCATGCTATCTATTGTAATTTCTTGGTGTTTTTGTAAATGAAGTTGTATGTTTTTTCCAGAGTATTTTTGTATGTACTGTAAAATACTATCTTCCAAAGAGAAACTTAAAATCTTAGGTCTCTTTTTTTTTAAATGGAAATGGGATCTGCTTAAACCCAAACAAATAAACCAAGTGTAAGGTGGGGGGGCGGTGTTTTACAAAACGATAATATCATGCTAGAGTAAATTTGAGGATGCTAGGAACATTGCTTCCCTGCTTCTAGTATTTCCAGGTTTTGAATTAACACTCTCTGAGCAGTGCAGTTTGCAAACTGTGACAGCTGAGGTCCCAGTTTTGCTCTGTGGATAACAGATACCCCTGAATTTTTTAAAATTAATTGCTTGGCTTTAACAGAAATTTTGAGCTCTGATCGTCTTAAGCATCCACCTAAAACCCTGGTGACAAGACGGAAGGACTGTAAAGGAATAAGAGGAGGCATGTATCTTGTAAGGTCTTAATTCTCTAGCATTCTCCCTATGGCTTGCTTGTATTACAAACTTGTGGCTAAACCATAGCTATATTTATCATAATATACTTAAGTTTTTTCTTTATTACCTCTGGTTTTCAGCTTGCTTCAAGTGCAATTTTTCTCTTAGAAAATCATTATTAGTGGGTTTGAGAGGTCTTATTCTTCCCTCTCCCCTCAAAAAACCAACAAAACAAACACAAAACTTAAACCACAAGGCTTATGTTTAGTCACAGGTTAAAATGAAGAAACAGAACACCCATGTTACTTAAGTGGCTTTTAGTGGAACTACACCTCAAGTTTATAAAATGGTTACCTTAGTTTTGTGACCTGTGTTTAAAACCATGGTATTTGAATATTGTCAAGTCTGTGTACTAGTTACAGTACATGTAACACTTCAGCACCTGTGTAAACACAAATTCATCATGAATTCGAAGGAATTAAAGCTGAAGTAGGTGATAAGATAAACAGCAAAGCAAATATGACAAATGTGTTGTAATAGTCCACAACCCTGTAATATTACCATGCTTTTAAACAGATGCTTCCACTTGAGTACTCCAAGACTATTAAGGGCTGTTTTGCCCTTCACCTCTGTCAGCACATGCGTTTATGCAACTAGTTTCAAACTAACCTAGCTAATAGATATTGAAGTATATGCCTTTAGACAGATAATTTTTTACTCTTGCAGTTATCTTCAAATTGCTCTTACTGCTCTTTTTTTTTTTCTTCACTCTCAGGGCTCTAAAAAGAATGTTTATGAAGAATTTAGGTTACTAGTCTCAAGTTTGATCCAACATAAATGACATGACACATTTTATCTTGATACACTTTCAACGCCTGGCAGTTGCAGAATGACATCACTTTTGGAGTTCCCCTGGACGTTACAGAGCTGTTACTGCCTCAGGACCAAGTAGATAGATTTTTAGGTGTTTAAAATAAAATTCAAACTATAATAATTCAATTTAAATGTTTTCCTTTGTTTATGGAGCAAGTCCTCTGTTAAAGGGGTTGAAAGGAAAGTTACTCATGCTTAAAGACTCAGTGAGGGAGGCTCTTTGATATCAGACTTCCTGCAAACTTTTTTCTATCTGTTTTCTTAGCCTGTTGCTGTATGTTTGGCTTGGAGGTCCAGATGGAAGGGGTGAGGCATACCTGGTCAATCTCTCCTTAAAGATGAGCAGCTCTGTATTGAAATTGTGTATGGTTAGTAACTTTGAGCAAGAAATTCCACTGCAGGAATTAACGTCTCTTGTGGTTTTACTTCTTAGGTATAAGCAAAGAAACAGCTGAAGTCACCTACACTTGGGCTGTTGCAATGGGTGTCCCTGTCAAAACTGAAAGTCATAGAGTATTTTGCCTGAATGAGTAAAAGGCAAAGGGGGGAAAAAAGTGTATCTTGAAATTGTTAATCTTGGCTTTGGGAGGGAGGGGGCTTATTAATACTGCCTTTATGTAATACTTGATGACATGAGCTGTTTAGCCTAAAAACGCAAGCGAAAACTCCTAGCCGTGTTTTTGCAATTACCTCATTGCACTTCTTATAAAGAGTCTGGTCCTGTGCATTATTCCAGTAACTGACAAGCTGTGCTTGTGCATCTGTGTGCAGCCGAGGGGCACGTAACCACCCTGGGCTGCGGGCACTCGGTGCCCGGGCCCCTACAACCACTTGATTTCCTTTGGGGGCGCCTCTTCCTCAGCAGTAATGTGCTCCCGTGAAAAGAGGCGTCTTCCTGTCCCGCAGGACCACCCCCGCAGGCTGCAGCCTTGTCCCTCCGTCTGCCCACCGCAGAGCGGCTGTGGGGGCTGCACGCCCTTTCCCTGGTGGGGTGAAGGGGAGCTGTGGCCCTCACTTCCCACGCCTGGGGACCGTTTCCTGCCGTAACCCCCGTGGCGGAGGCGGGCTGGGGGCAGAGAGCTGCGTGTGCTGTGACGGTGCTGGCATGTGACTGCGCCACTGCAGTGCTCCGAGGGTGGGCGGCTGGGAAACATCGCTGTAGCCCTGTGCTGCCTGCCACCCTGGGCCACTGGCCTGGAGGGGCTGGGGGGACCAGCCCTGCTTCCTGGCCAGCTCTGGTGTTGCTCTTCCTTTCCTCAAATCCTGCTGGTCTAAGTGAGGTACAGTGGGGTGTTTTCCACCCCAGAGCTGAGGAGGGGAGTGGCAGGCTGTGAGCATTCCTTGCTGCCTCCCAGCATGCTGTGGTCGACATGGGCTCTTTCCCCATGGCTGAGGGTTTCTTCAGCCATCATCTACCCCTGGGGTGCCAAGCTCTGAGCATGGCCCAAGGGCTCAGGGCTCTGGGCTGTTGGACCTTGTGTATTTTTCTAGGGTGATCTTAGAAAAACAGCCTAATTTATCTCTTCTTCCAGAAGATACAGCCTATTGACCTCTCAGTTTGACCTTCAAGAAATTGATAGAAATAAAAAAAAAAAATCAAACTAGGGCTGCTCATCCTTGGGCAGTTGTTCTCTGCTGGGAAGACCCTGTCTGAATCATCATGCTTTCTTCACCCAACCTTTTTTCTTATTCACACCTCACTTCTCTTCATCTGATCTCACTCTTGCATGTCATAGTTCTTTCTAACATCTTTCCCCCCCCCCCCCCCCCCCCCTCCCTTTTTCCTCTTCCCCT
>VWZZ01000616.1:93494-107906 GCA_013399095.1 Psophia crepitans
ATCTGAACTGGGTGGTACTCTATGCTGTGCTGATGCAGTGAAAATCCCAGGAGTCCTGAAACCAGAGGAGAAATAACCTGCCCTGTTTCAGTTCTAGTGTGTGGCAGCCTGGCAATCAGCCGCCTGCTCCAGGGACCATCCAGCTCACTCTCTGCAGTGTGTCGATGGAGAGAAAGCTGATAACTTTGGCTGCTGAGAAGTGTGACAAGCATGTGTAAGTTAAATCTTTCCAAAGGTTCAGCATGTGCCCAGATATGTCTGTGTTTTCACAGGCAGAGCATAAAGTCCGATAGCGACGCTAGCACAGCCTCTGTGCTAAACTTCATGTCCCTGCTTTGGAAATGTGAAGAAGTTAAGAGTTTCCTAACGAAAGGTTTAAGAATTCTTTGAATATAATTACAGCAGTGTATGTTCCCCACGATAGTTCTTAGAAATGACTGAGTCATTTTTGTTCTGTTCTTCCTAAAAATCAGCTGGAGGCACAAGGTATGTAATCATACTCCAAAGGAAAGTTTTTAGTAAGCTTTGGAGTAACTGAAAATGTGGCCTTAAAATAGGAAGTGTTGACTAGCCACGAACAACAAAGTGTGTTGATGGTAATATGACAAAAATAAAACATAGTACCTACTTGCTACAGCACTAACAAAAGCTAGAACATGCTAGGATTTATTTTGTCCCTACAGTTTTAATTCTGCTCTGTTTTTCAGTTTCAGTTTATGATAACTCAGCAAGAATAGAAAGTTGCAAGTAGTATATCTGAGTGCATGCACACAGAAGAGCTGAGGTTTTGTGAATTGCTTGACATGTAAGTGCTCGGCTGTACGCTTTCAGCACTGCTTTAGTATGTTTGTTGTGATTTTTGTCAGATTGTTTTTCCTTTCCTATTTCTTTGATACTGAATTTACATTTTATTATGTACAGCCTTTTCTACTGCTTGGGCAGAAGGGCGTAAGCTCGTCATCGTGAGCAATACAGCAGAGATTTCCAATAACTAAGCTGAGGAAGTAATAGCTATTAAGTTACACATTTTCAGATCTGCCAAACGAGATGGGCATTAGACAGCTGGGAAACTGAAACCTGGTCCTGCTTCTGAATTGTACATATGAAACCAGAAGTCTTCAAGTATTTCTTGCAAGACCTGTAGCTGGTCATTACCTTCACTTCTGGTTTTGTCTCGATGGTATAGCCTATGTTAACTTTCCCCACTCAAAATGAGTGGTTTTACAGGTCTTTACCAATACTGTACCTTTTCCTGCTGTGTAGGATAACAGCTGTTGGTGAAGTCTGTGAAGCATTTAGGGGGGGAAAAAAAAAAATCTGATCTGTCAAATCATGAACAATAGGAGGATCATGGATACAGTATTTTCTGTATCGTGATTGTTTGCAGTAACTTAGTTAAGAAAATCAAATGGGACAAAAACATAGCTCTGGGACTTGCATTTTGAGGAAAGTGACTGCTGCAAACAGCTAAGTACTCGCAATGAGAAGGCAAGGGAATCCCCTGTTTCTGTTCCCCTGTTAACCCACTAAATAAATCACTGTGTTACACCAAATGATAAGTTGCGTAAGTACAGAGATGTTTACTTTTCTGTAATTCAGGGTAAATATTTGGCACATGCCTGTAAAACTGTAAACCTGTTTACTAAATTATATTCTTCTTACAGAAATAAGTAATCAACAGTGTGTTCACTTTCTCTCCTGTTCTTACACATTGTGACTTCAAGTGGGGAGAACTCAGTAAAGGTAATATCTCGATATTCTCCAGACTGTGCTTATTTAAAGTTGTTTTTAGTTCACCTTTCAGTTACAAGCAAGCTGCAATGGATTGGCCAGAAGCACAACTCTGGAGCTCAAGTAAAGGTTCGTATGTTCAGGCTCAAACCTTGCATGTGTTCAGCCTTAAAGGTCATCCTGATTTCTATGGCTGTGATGTCAGTGGGGAAACCCTGCTGCACTTTTGTCCTTATGTGAAGGTCTAAAAAGTNNNAAGAAAAAAAAAAAAAAAAAAAAAAAAAAAGCGCAAAGCAACTACTTAGAAAAGCTTAAGGCTTCAGTATAAAAATTAACTACAGGTTCTTAGTGACTTCTGAGACTTATTTCATCAGCTTCTGCTTGTACGTGAACTTGGGTCTCGGTCACTATTCCTTAAGACTGTTTTGGTTTTCAACTATGTATTAAAGAGAGCTTTTGTTGAGCAGCATGGTATGATCTTGTATTTAAGTAATGGATGCCATAAAGACCAACGTTTAAGATGACTTCTTAAATGAAATAATTGGACAGAGGATGAACTAGGGTGCCCACCAGAAGTTTCTTATTTGTATTAAGTTTTGGTAGCATTGTGTACTTCTTTCAAGGCTTTCTTTGACACCGTGTCAAATTCTTTTTTGACATTTAATTCTTTATGACATTTCTGAGAAGCTTTTTTAAATCTCTGCTTTAACAGATGAGGAATTGAAGGTAGATAAACAATTTACAAAGACAGAAATTTTGTGGCAATACCAGAAACTGAAGCCAAATTCCCTGAATGTGTGAGACTGTGTTGTCTGACCCTTTTTCTTTAGAGTCATGTTGTCCGTGCTCGCAGTGGGGATTCCCAATTACTGCCTCTGGCTAAGGACTGTTGTAACTATCTCTACAGACCATAATTGAAACCAACTCGATTTTTTTTTTAAGCCACTACGTATGTGATAGCCTGCTATTCTTTCTTATTGCTTTTTTATAAGCTTGCAAATTATACAATTCTTCCTTTCAGACCTTGATTACCTTCTTAAGAAGAAGAAAAAAAAAACTCTCAAACTTGTTCCTTGGGTTTGGTTCTCAGCAAAAAGTCTTGCTAAGAATTTTAGCACAGCATGCAGTGCCATAGTACTGTCAGATCCAATTTAACGCCTTACTAAGTGCTGATGGGTAAGTTCTTTATATCTTACTGTTGTGAGGGGGGCGAGGTTGGTAAGAGGCAATCCCAGTAATTCCTGATAGCAGAATTGTAAAAAAAAAAAGTGACATTTTCTGAGGAGTCACTAGAGATAATGAACGTATGCTAAGTGGATGTCCTTTAAAAAAAAAAGGGAAAAGGCAAAACCACTAGTTTTAACTGTCCAAATTGTAGGTGGCTTTTTGCGTAGTTGTCACAGAGATTCTTGATTCGATACTCCACTAGAGGTGCCTTTTTCTGCTGCTGGGCAGTTGCTGCAGCGACTAAGTGATTGAGGAAATCTTTGCGGAAGTGTCATGTCAACTGTTATGAAAAATTGGATATCCCACGATACCATTTCAACGTAGGAGGCTCCATGCGTACGGTCATGTGTTAAAGCCACAAAGGTCCTAAGTATCACAAAATAATGTTGAACTGTATGAATTGGAGAGGCTCTTTTGCTTGGTGAAATGTGAAGTCCAAAAATGTGTTGGGTACCGCAAGACTGAGCAGCGCAGGACCTCGGTGTTGCCATGCGTTTGCCTCCAACTCACAGCCATCAGACTCGTTTTGTTACTGTGTGTTTTAGGCCCAAGGTTATCCCCTTTTGGGTTCACTGTTAAAAATTACTCTTGGCTTCATTAGAAGCAAAATCCTTTTATTTAGGAAAGGGTTTTAGCTACTGAGTCAAGCTGGTTGAATTATGGATGTTATGTATGGGAACTAGTGAACTGTTCCACCTTTCTGAATGAATGACAGTTTACAGCAAGTTGCTGGTAGCCATCTCTCTTAAATGAATGTTATGTTTGCAGGGCTGTGTATTTATCACTCAGACAAAATTCCAGTCAACCCGAGTGGAAGCTTTGCCTGTAAGTGGGAGGCGTGACTGGGTTCTTGACTCTTAACTGTGCTGTATTGCTATGAATGTATTATTGCATGGCCCCAAATTTAATAAACTTATTCCTGTAATCAAAGCTCGTTCAGTGCAGTGAGCAAGCACCATGAGCGCGCTCCAGGGCCTAAGAATGCTCTGTTATTTAATGAGGTGCTTAAAGCTCCTCAAATGAAGAAAGAAACACTCAGTTGAGGGAAGCTGACATAGCCCTTCTCTCCAGTGTTAGGAGTGCAAATCTTGCTAGATTTCCTGAATAAAACTGATTGGTCTCTGCTGCTTGAGCAAAGATGGAGATAGTCTTGCAAAGGGAACCACAGAGTTCTGGCTCCTCTCCATCTTACTGAGCCAGAACAGGGGTTTATGGAGATACCAAACTTCTGTTCATAAAGCACTGCTATGCACACTGCATTAGAAAGCTCTGGGCTGGAAGACAGCCAGGATCTTTTCGTGAAAGTTGAAAGAATTGTGGGTTAGAGGTTTAGGAAAGGGAGGGTATTGCAACACAAAAGAACTGGACAGGATTGCTAGAGAATAAAGTGGCTATGGTTGCTATTAAGGGGAAGGGGGAACCCCCCCCCCCCCACTTTAGTCTGTTAAGCAGTAGCTATTTTGCTGTTTATTGTTTTCATAAGCCATAATCAGTTTGGTTTTTATCACTTTGGGAGGTTCTTGCCACCACCTCCATCCCTGGTATAGTTGAGTCCTCCTTTCCTGGCTGGAGAGTTCTGCTTCTTCAGTTGTAATGAATTAAGTGTGTATAGCTAAGGAGCCAAACACTCTGTTAAAGGGAGCAAAAATAACATTACATTTCCTTACCCCTGGTTTTTGTTATTTCAAATTAATTACAGGGACGTTTATGAGGCAGGGTTGTTGACCACACAAATATAGGTTGTTCATAATACACATAGTCTGGGAGAAAGTAATTGCTATGCTAAATCAAATTTATTCTGTGGTTCCATTATACATTTAATTTTATTTTTCCTTTCTTCTTCTAGGGGCACTAGTAAACACCCTTCCAAGCAGGAATAGTAATGATGAGACAGTAATTGCCTGAGTAAGTAATCCAAGCAGCCGCCTTTTTTCTTTTTACTTCCTACGTTTCTGGTGTCCTCTGGCATCAGAACAGAAGTATGTTAGTTGTAGCTGTGTAAATGAAAAGTTCCATCTACATTACAACCAAAAACATGCCAGGTCTCATGGCTTCCACTTGACCAGTTACAGCACTGCTGTTTAGCAAATAAGGTTTTAACGGTGTTGCAAGTGTGAAGTCCTGAACTGACCAAGTCTGTAGTAACTGGGTCACCTGCCACAGAGGTTTTTTTTGTGACGTAGGTCATGGAAATATTTGCAGAAGAAAAAGTGCTATAATTGTGTAGCTGTACCAGTATTTATGTTGATATTGAAGCTTCAAGATGCATATTCAGGAAGCAGAAACAACACTGTTTGTAAGCCCGGATATGTAAAGGGAACTGAATTTCTAGCTTTAAAAAAATCCAGCAACTAAATAGCACAGATTTTTGAAGAAACACTGGAATTATTTCAGATTTACTTCTTACTGGGCTTTTTGCACCCTGAGAGCATGGACATTGCCCACTGTTGGAGAAAGATAATTAGTAGCAGTAGTGTAACAGAGCTCAGGGACCCCAGAAAGAAATCGGTGTATCACTGGATGAATCACTGAAACAAAAAAGAGCATTTCTTGGCCTGTAGAGCTGTTTGCTAAGTATGTGCTAAACGATATATAGTTTTTGTGAAGTTGATGCGTAGTTGCCTAAACATGTAAGAGATCAGATCAGATTGACCATAAGGTGGCCATGAAGCCAAGGGGCTGTAGGCTTAGACCACCCTGTTTGTGGTGTGGAGGCTGGATGATAAATCCCCCCGAATTGCCACAAAGCCCCAGCAGTCTAAAAACAGACGAGAACAGGTCAAGATGGTGAAACAGGGTAGCACCACCAATTTACAAGACAGCATCTGTCAGCAAGGTGATGGCTGTCTGTGAGGACAGCTGGAATTAAAGCTTTTCTTGCAGCAGAGCTTCTTCCTGGGACCTAGAGCCTCACTTGATAGGCCAGATAAGTGTGAAACACTTGCAGCTGTAGAAGTACCCAGAAGTGAATGAGGTCTGGGTACCAAATTCTGAACTGCAAGAGTCTCTCTTCAGATTGTTTATAGGTGGCTGTGGACCATAATGAATATTAGTTAAGTGTAGTAGTTAGCTGGTCTTTAAACAAGTCTCGCTGCCGTTACTGTGTCTGAGTCTCCCAGAATCAGCCAGTTACAGAATTCATTTCCTACTGGACTACGCAACATCCATGCCACTGGGAACAGATTTGCTAGCTTGCTTACTGAATTACAAGTGTCTTCTCCCAAAAGCTTTGAAGTGGTGTTACATCTGAATCAGTTTGCTCACTGGCTTTTCTCTTTGCAGGATAAGAGAAGGTGGTAGCAAACTGAAACAGCAGTGTTAATGTTTCTTAAATTAATGGACTTCAAAGAAGACCTATAGGTTTGTCTCTTTGTCTGATTTTTTTGCAAATGATTGTGTAGATTCACAGAAACACATTGCACGTTCAAGTGGGAACTTTGGTCTCAGTTTGTTTTCTGTTATGCAGATAACTTTGTGCACTATCTAGTCCTTTAATGGACACGTCTGGAAAAGGCACACTCGGTTATCTTTCGGCTACTTTTCTTAGAGATGAGAGCTCACGATACCACAGAGACTAAAGCTTTCGGCTTTATGCGTGAAGATCTTTGCCCTGTTGCGCTGGAAGAAGCACGAAACCACACGAGTATGACAAGCAGATGTAGTGAGACTTACTGGGAAGGCAGTAAGTAATCTGAATGGCCTTTCAGGAAATCATCGTAGTGACCACGAGGGGGCATTTTATCAAGACACCGCAAACCCAACTGTATTACTCATGAGTTGGCATCAAGGCCCTCAAAGGACAAGCTGTTGTGACAGCCAGAGTAAGGCCAGCAGAACAGTAAATCAGGCACTTGATTCCAAATGGGCCCTCCTCAGCTCTTAGTTCCTACTCTTTTGATATTGGCAGCTGTAATGCTTATCTTCTAATTGCTGAGGCTAGTGCAACAGGAAATCTCAGTTAGCAGTTACATGTCCCAGCCTTTGAGACAAATAATTCAACAGGCTGATTTTTCAGCACTGCTGACTTGGCTTGCACCCCAGGGTTTCACTGGAGACTAAGCAGAAGTGGAGCTAGGACAAAGGTGGCTTTACTAATTAATCTCTTCTACCTCTGCACATTCAGAAACCTTTCCATTAAGCAATTACTTTTTATATTCAACTTTACATATGACATTGCCCTTTTAGCCAAGTCTAAGCCTTGTTCTAATTAATCCTTCTTGCCACTGGCTGGTTTCTGTCATTTCTTGCTTGGGTTAGGCCTTCTCCTTCCTCGAGTTCCTACATTTAATTGCCAGAAGCAGCTTGTGGTGGTGATTCTCCTTTCATGTCTGCTTTGTTTCCATTGAACAGGCTATGTGTCTAGATCGGTTTCTTCTGCTGCACAGGGTAAAGAATCTGTTCGGTTCCTCTTTCTCTGTGTGTGCATTGTGCAACAGATGTCTCGAAGAATTATTATTTTTCCTGGCTTATTGTTCCTGTTAATCAAAAATGTCAGAAGATTGATTACATACAGCATTTACTCACATAGAGGAAAGTACTTTTTACAGGCATCTGAAAATGTTTTGAGTCTTGTGGTGGATGACACACTTACTATACTGAAGGCACAATATTTCAGGCTGAAAACCCAGAGGATGTTATTTGGATTTTATCTGTTTTCAGCAATATTAAGGTTCATAAGTAGAATTGCTGTGTGAATTAATGAATATTTATCAAATGTATTGTGATATGAGAAGTTAATCACTACACTGATTACAAAAAGGATGTTTAACTTCCCCAAATGTCCTAAAAGCAAAATTGACAAGTCATGCGGTGACTGCCAAATCAATAAGACTATGAAATGGCAAAACCCATCACTGTTCTGTGTGAGAAAGCAAGGGGTTTCACCTTGTCATTAAGAAAGCTGAGACTAAAAATTGTAGCCTTACTAGAATGTTGGCCTCTTTAGTAAATCTAAGTTATATTATTGTGGCGTGCTACTGAACTGGCTGTATATGTGCCCACAGAGTCTGAACAGACCCCGTGGAGACTTAACTCTTCAAATGGGGCAAAGCAGCGGCGTTGATTGTGGCTTACTCGCAGCTATTGACGGTAAGGCATGGTGAGGTGGCACTATGACACACAGCCCCAGGCAGTTCATGAAAAGGGCTAATGCAGGTCCAGATAAGATGAGTAGCTGGCCAATTTACAAATTGTAGATATGCTTTGCATAGGTAGGAGAATTGGGCATAAACTAGTCCCAGAAGGTGTTATGTATGTGTTCAGCCCAGAGTGGTGTCACTTTCTGTGAATTCTGGGTGTAATCCTTTAACTGTACAAGTCAGAGCTACATGAGTCATTGGGCCAGACATTTAAAAACAAGGTGTAAGACTTCAAATAAAAAGGAGATATATCTGGTGGGGCTGTACTGAAAGAACGTGCCTTTTTATCTCTTTATTGGCTGCAGATATGGCCTTCTGAGACACTTGAAGCTCAAGGTGATGTTAAGCAGCCTGAAGTCCTTGCAAGCCCTGGGAAAAAGGAAGTCTTCTAATAAAAACCTGGATGAGCAATTGTTATCATCTGTAGCTGGATCCAGTGCATAATGGCTGGTATGTGCTGGGGTTTCAGGGGGCAGGAGAATTATTATGAGTATGCATTGCCCATTTTTTTTTCATACGTAGCTTTCATGGTCTGATTAAGGTACTCTAATAGCTTGCTGTTGCCAAAGGGATGACTCCCATCTTTCCGTCTCCCTATTTTTGGTGGCTGCAGCTAGAGCCAATTCTGTTGCTTCATGCTAGCACTAGTGATCTGGCTTGGTAGAGCTAATCTATTAGGGAAAAAAAGGTCATTCTAAGCAGAAAAAGCTTGTTTTCTGCTGATTTAGCTCCTTATGCTCAGTCCAAGCTTATCTTTTCTCTAAGACCTCTCACTCCAGCACTACTGCATCAGATTAATCTTGACTGTGGCATAAGGGAGAAGTTGGCCTGTTTCAGAGGTCACTAGAGCAGCTTCACTGTAATATGAGGCTTTCATGTAGGTCAGTGGAGAAAAAAACACACTCATTTTTTTCTTTGCCAACAAACGTGAAAGATTTTTTTCTCTATTAAAATAATGCAGCAACTCCCAAACTGTGGTATGTGTTTAGTAACACTGGGTTGAGGAGAAAAGAATGGGAAACCCTTGAGAGGGCTAGGAGGTGCCTGAGAACTTCTGCTCTGAAAACTAGCTCTGGGAAGGAAGGACTCTGAATTAGAAATTTCAGAGAGATTTACCAAGTTCTCAGCTAAAAATAGTGTTTTGCTACAGTTCCACGAAGATAGCTAGCGCTCTGTCAGGAAGCTGGTACCTCTGCCCAAATCTGTCTTCCGGAAACTTGTTCTGGCCTTGGTGCCACCACATTCCTTGCTGCTGGCACAGTCATTTCCATGATTGTACATGGAACTGGCTCAGTAAAAACAGAACCAGCAGGAAAAAACCTCACATTTTTTTTTTCCCCCGGGTTACCTTTAAGCAGCTCTCTATAGCCAAAGGAGTGCTTGCAACAGCGTAAGATCACACATGACTGAGTTGCCTGGAGATAAGGAGAGAGAGAGGGGAGAGGCTGCCTTTTTCTGACCCCACGACAGCCTAAAGCATTCATGGAACTGTCATTTTGCTGTGCTCAGCACTTTCATATAATGAGCAGTTCGTCCCCTGAAGAAGTTGCATCATGAGTGAATAAGGTAGAAGTGTGGGAGCAAGGAAGTATCTTCTCTGATTTCTGTTGGGGAAATTGAGGCTCAGAGAATTAAACAACTTGTCTAACAGTAGAAAGGCTGACTTGCCAAGAGCCGAATTCCAGTTTCCTGAATCATAGCCTTGTGCCTTATCCACAAGACCAACCTTCCTCTATTAGCATTTCCTTTCTCTCCACCCTATTTTGAGAGGAGGCACAGTAGCATTGTTCTGTGTCAGGCAAACTCAAAAGCACAATACAGGAATGCTTCCAGCAGAATGGCTAGAACAACCTTTGAGTTTATCATTAATCTGGAAGCCATGACTTTTCTTGGAATGGCTTCTGTGTTACAACTTTCCTCAGGACCAATAACCACAAAGCTTTAGCCATCAAAAGGCCTGGCAGTGTTTAAATAAGAAGCCTTTGAGATTAAAAAACCTACTTCAAAAACCAAAAGGTTTCCTAAGGCATTGAGGATTAGAAATTACTAATTGGGGGGGTCTGAAGTGTGAGATACAGTGGACAAGCAACCAGGATTTTTAACTTTATTCTGTAAGGAGAGAAGCAAATGGTTTTATCTTTATTCCCAGTATGATGCCCCATGTTAGGAGAGTCATATTTTTAAAGTACCTTAGTGCCTGCTTGGCTGCCTAACCAGAGCAGTGACAAGCGGCTTATCTTTGATCTAAGTCAGATAGCTGGGAACAGGAAATAAAGACTTAAGTTTGCCTGTGCTGCTCTTGTATCACAGCAGGCTTTAGCAGACTTCATTGGGCAATGGCCCTGCTAAGCACCACCAGAGAGCCATCATCTGGGCTTGACAAATAGCATGTCAAACACTCATTTCTTTGCGGTAGGAAGTTTTGGTTGCTGCTCTGTCTTTTTTTTCCCCACTCCACCCTTTTCTTCTCTTGCTTCCCCCATGGTATTCCCTGCCAGAGCAGGAAGCTTAATTCCTTAGACAGCCTAGGTGTTAGCTGTGCTAGTGCAGCAGCCGGTGAAGAGTAGGAGGGAGGACTTGTCTTTGGGCTTGTTAAGTGGAGAAAAATGGGACCTTAAAACTCTTGCTTTTAATTGGAAGACAGGAAGTGAAGCACTGGATCAAACTGGTCTAAGAATTCTGATACCTTGCCTCGGGATATAGCCAAAGTCAGCTGACAAAAATAAGGGATGCACCTGGCTTTTGTTAAGCAATGCTACAGGAGGGGAATTCCGTCCTGCTTTTTGCAGAGATCTGCGTATGCCCAGAGTTATGACATGTTCCTACACTTCATGTCAATCGCTGACCAGGTTTCTGTGATTACCATTGCTATACTGCAGTTCTCCAGTTCACACCACTCTTGTGGGATATCCCTTGTGCTGTAGATTCAGATCGTGGCAGAGCAGAACTGCATACAGGATAGTCACAGGAATAAAGGGTTCTATCTATATGCTTGCATGATTTTGGGTGAGCCCTCTTTAATGTGCTTAGGTTTTTGCCTTTTTACTTGGGAAGGCTTCTCAGCTTCTGTAGAACGTTCCCCTAGTTTAGGAACATGAACATATTATAAAACAGTCATGTGGGGCTCAGGCTAAAAGATCATTTTGTCCCATTATTGTGCTTTTCCTTGGACATCAGTTACAGCTATGGAGGGAGGGAAAACTGTAGGAAACTTTCTCTACTCACACTGTCCTTCCTCCAATAACTTCATTCAAGGACTTCCTGAGCCAGATCTAGTGTCCATGTATTTAGATGATGGGAGCATATAGATCTTATACAGTGAAATGCTTCGGTATAGCTAATTTTCCTCTAATTTCATTAAAGGTTGTTTTTATTTTAGGGAGGGAGTAGGGATAGAGTTAGTTTTTGGGATGCTGTAAGAAGTCTGACCCACTCATCATTTTCTTCCAAATAAGACCAAGAAGCAGTTTGTACCCTAGACACCGGTGTGTGTGTGAGATACTGCCTCAATTTTTAACACGCAGTCTTAAGGATTATCTTTGAGTAGCCTGTTCCTGCAAGCCCTAAGAGTTAGAGTTCAAAAGAGCTGGGGAAAAATAGGGAATGTTTATTGATGTTTTAATTGTAATACGGTATTTGTGTTGCCTGGAATATTGCCCTGAATTTCACATCAGTTTAAACTGTATTACCCTACAATGACACTTTCCCTCTAAAGAAATGAGTAGACGCTTCCGTTTTGAGACACAGAGATTCCCAGGTGCCTTGTTCTGTGTATGTTCAGTAGTGTCTAGGCTAGAGAAGTAGGTGGGAACCAGGGATATAAACTGTATTTAGGGAAACACCTAAATTCATTCCTCCTGAAAGGCCACGGTTTACTATCTGAGATTTTGCAAACCAGCCTGAGGACAAGAAAGGAAAATTGTGTTTAGTCACCTCGTATGCCTGTACTGACAGCTTGTTTTACATCCAAACCCAAAACTCACATCTACGCTCCCATCCACAACGCTCCTGTGTCCTGCCAGGATGCGTACGCACTCAAACCGGGAGCATGTCTCTAGCTGTTAAACTTTGTGAATGAAGAATGTCCAAAACTGTTGTGCCACAGCCAGGGGCCCAACTGAAAAAAAAAACTGAAATAGCTTCTAGTATTACATCTTCATAAGCTAAATGTGCTTGGATGTGGGTACTTAGCAGAGAGAAATCTGGGTTGTGTGTTTTCCTCCTTGTTGCCCTGATCCCCTTTTATCGGAGAGCAGCACAAGCAATGAGATGCTGAGTACCCTCTGCGTTAACATGCCATCTCCTTGGCACCTTCTAACCCTGCTGCTGAAAACGCAAAAGAAAAGCATCTACCCCTCACCTCAACCCCCAGCTACCACCTTGAAGAATGTTTTGTTTGAGGTCTCTTTGTCAGTGCGTGCTTTGGGGCTGTGTGTGTATGTGTAGGTAAAGTCTGGGTTTGGTTTAGAATATTAGAACTGCCTTTTCTTTTACATCATCACAGGGCATTGAAGAAATCCCTGAGGACATGAAGATTAGTCCTAATTTCTCATAGGTTTGTACCTTTCTTGGTGGTTTTGTCAGAAAGAAAATAAATTGTGGTGTTCTGGCAAGAAACTAACCCACAACCATAGAATTATTGCAGCATAGGATCTCAATATAATAATGTACCTGTTCTTTCATTTAATCTTCCAAAGCTAATGCCAGTGACATTTTGGTTATCCTTTGTGCCCCACAGCATTCTCTTCTGATTTCGGTTATAAATTTGTCAGCAGTGTAACAATCCTACCCTGTGACAAACTGAGTCTTAAATGAGGAAAGCTTTGTGCTTGTGGGATGGAGGAAGATATCTTCCATTTATAGGAAATACGATAAGTGGGCAAAACTGTTTTAAAGAGAAGTCCTGTTAAGCTGAGATGGACTGCAGAGCAGGAATAACAAGCTTTGGCTTTCTTCTGCCTAACGGTCTGGGTTAGTGTATGGACTTGCAGATTATAAACAGCATTTTTTGCTGTGGTTCACTTCTATACATCCCACTAACCTTTGCTTTAAAAAAAAGATAGTGAGAAAAAGCAAACTATTCCTTATGTACCTTGCTCAACTGCTCTTTTGAGGCCTTCCTTGTCATTTACTGTTTCTTCAAGAATACCAATTCATTTAACTGCCTTGTCACATGTGACAGCACTGCCTTCCCAGAGTAAAGATTTAAGGAAAAAAAAACCCCACCTTGTTGCTAATTAAATGCACAGCTAGGTCTGGGCTTGGTATTCCTTGTGCTGTTCTCTTTCTGGGTGGTTTTAATCCCCCTGGATTTGCTTGTTCCTTACTGCCCCCTCCGCCTGCTCCCAGCGTGGGGCTGTGGGGTTCTGGCAGTGTCCATCTCCTGCTTCAGCTGATGGAGCCGTGTCAGGGATGAGCTCTGAGCTGTATTTCAATGCCCTGATGTTGACCACCGTGATTTAATCAACTTGTTGCTGATTAGTTTTTCCTTACTTTGAGCCTTTGCTTAGAAATACAGTTTTTGTTATTGCTGGCTGTGTGTGACCACCAGGTCCTGTGCAGCTGAGAAAATAATGGGTCATGGGCGCTTCGTCTTCAGAGGCTTAAAGCGAGGGACAGCGGGGTCTGAGAGTGATGCAGGGATGCTGCCGAGGCATCCTGAGAGAGTGTGCTGAAAGGGAGGGTGAGGGCAGGGGCTAGCCTAGCTGCGGGGAAGAAGTGTGCTTACATACCTCTGCTGTGCTCTTTAATTAGAGGACGCTATTAAATGGAATTTAACTCTATAAGTGCAGAGTCAGAGAATGGTCTGGGTTGGGTGGGATCTCAACGATCATCTAGTTCCATCCCCCTGCCATGGGCAGGGACACCCAGAGCCCCATCCAGCCTGGCCTTGGGCACTGCCAGGGCATCCTGTTCTTGTGCCTCATCACTCCGCCAGGGAAGAATTTCTTTCTAATATCTAACCCAAATCTTCCCCCATCTCCTATCAGTACCTTCCCTGTAACCAGTCCTCTCCCCCTTTCCTGTGTGTGGCCCCTTCAGCGATGGGGAGGCCACAACTGGCTCTCCCCGGAGCCATCTCTCCTGCAGGCTGAACTAACCCCAGCTCCCTCAGCCTGCCCGGGGAGCAGAGGGGCGCCAGCCCCCAGACCAGCTCTGTGGTCTCCT
The DNA here is from genome assembly GCA_013399095.1 of Psophia crepitans. Lineage (NCBI taxonomy): Eukaryota > Metazoa > Chordata > Aves > Gruiformes > Psophiidae > Psophia > Psophia crepitans. The sequence continues at coordinate 107,759 of VWZZ01000616.1, forward strand.
CCCGCCTTGCTCCAGCAGCGACCCTCCTGGCTGCACGGGGGAAAGGCGAGGGGCGGAAGGGGGAACTCCTGCCCCGTGGCTTCTCCCCGCAGCGGGGCTCGGGCCGGTGCGGCGGGCAGGACGGGCCCCGCGCCGCGCCGCACCTCTC
>VWZZ01000616.1:116158-174276 GCA_013399095.1 Psophia crepitans
AAACCTAAAAAGATTCTTTAAAGCCTTTCAGACTTCCTTCCCATTCTTGCAGTAGGGTAGTTTGAGAACTGAATGGATCGGATGGTGAGCAATTGGATTGGATGATTCACTGGCACTAGTGAAATTTCATAATTTGTCATTACAAATAACCAGCTTTGGCAAAACTTGCAGGTGAATATGTTGTTTTTCTTTCTGAAATAGAAGAGAGATACTTTTTTTGGGTAAAAGAAAAATCTCTTTTCAAATATTTTGCTGAAGAATTGGTGGTTTTTTAGTGCAAAATGAACGGAACTGAAATGGAATGAACAAAACTTCTGAATGGTCTGGCTTTTGTAAACCAATAAAGCCATTTTTTAGCTGTGGTGTGTCTTCCAGAGTATTTCAGGGTAAAATGTGTTTCCTGTTAGAGGGGAGGACTTTACTAGCATCAATATCTAAAATCCAGAAAAATTCTCACGTTTCTTGTAGATTCTGAACTATGGTGGGAAAGTCAAAATAAGAACTACGTTGGTGACGAAGAGCGAACCCTACAAGCCACACCCTCATGATCTGGTTGGAAAAGACTGCAGGGATGGCTACTACGAAGCAGAGTTTGGGCCGGAACGGCGAGTCTTGTCGTGAGTAATGGTGTTGCTTGGGATTTCGATTACTTATGCAAGTGATTTGCTAATCGTATGTTTTAAAACTCTTGAGTAGTGACTAAAAGGGCAATTAGTATGCTGTCTTTGCTGAGGTTTGCTATTCCATCTCAGAGGGAGGGCAACTTCTCTTTGAAGTATTTTCTTCTTTTCAATGCTTCACACGCTCCTCCTTGGTCCTGCTCTTTTCCCATCGTTCTTTTCTTTCCTTTCTTCATTCTCCCAATGTCTTGTCTCCTTTTCCTTTCTCCCACTTGTTTGCTTTTTCTAGTCTTGTTCAGTAACACTCCTTACTCTTGAGTGCGACTCTCTCCTACATGTGAAAACGTTGAGTAATAGAATGGGTAACAGCAACGTTAGAGCTAGTACATCGCGGTGAGAAGAGATTTAGCGAAGTCCACATCTTCCATGGGAATTATATTTGGACTTCCTGGTGGAGAAAGTTTGTACTGGCTGAGTATCACGTCACGTAGGAGATAATGGTTGTGACACATCCAGGAACGTGTCAGTAGCTGTCACTTTGCTGCTGTTTGTTTGGGTTGGAGTTTTTTGTTTGTTTGTTTTTGAGTAAAAATCTAGATTCTGCTCAGCCCCAGCTCTGTAGAGCGAGCGTGCCGGGGAAGGATCTAGTTGTGGATGCAGTAAGGAAAATTCAGGCTGTGTATGAGATGTGTTTCCTAGTGCTATTCGGAGGGATATTAAGAATATCTAAAATACAATTGTATTTGATGGCATTTCCTGGAAATTTACCAAGCCTTACGTAATAAAGTAAAAGCAGCGTAAACTGCAACAAATGTCAAGTGATGATTACCAGAGAGGGGAATTTAGAATTGACAAGCTGTTTGTGGTTCACAGTTTGCGATGTAGTAAGTTTGGAAGTAGGCTGTTGCTTTGAGGTAAACATAACTGAGCTGGGAAGAAAATAAGGTAAATATTTCAGTGTATAAGTAGCTCTTACGCACTGCTCGTTGGCTGATGTGATGCTCTTGGTGTTAGTGAAATTGCTCCGCATTTATGCGGGTTTAGTCAGTAGAACACTATTAAAGGAGAGAACTGAAGACGCAGTCTGTTTGATGATGGTGACGATGACTGCCTGATGGCGAAACAAACAGTTGTAATAGTGGAGATGCTTCTTCGGCAGGCTCAAGTGATCACGAATGTGCTGTAGATGTATTCGGGTGGCACAGAGCGTGTTGACTGTACTGTCTTTTGCTGTTGCAGGTGCTAACAGTTGTATTACTTCATTGGTTTTAGCTCTGTTCACAACTCTGTCCCAACTGGCACGTGGTAGAAAAGGATTAGTAGGTGTAATTCCTGTAACGTTTCCCCGGTGTAATACCTCGCCAGGAAGGTAGGGCTGTCCCTCCAGGCACTTCCCTTCCATCTCGATTGTTGTAACCTCAATCTCGTCAGCTTCCCCGCAAGCAGAGTTCCCCTTCACCTCGCCTAAAAGGCGGTCACGAATACCTTAAACTGTTAAGGGACCTCGCACCTTCCTCTGGCCATCCATTCCCCAGCTTCCCCTTTGTCTTCTCAAATGAACCTTCCTCACCCAAGGTCAAAGGATGGCTGCCGTTCTAGCCCATCCCACTTCCTGCTCTCAGCGCTCTGCCTTCCGATCCGATGCAAACGCCCGATTGCTTAACACCTTTTCTGGGTATGTGTTGCGCTCGGGGGAGAGAAGTGTCAGGAGCACACTGGTGATTTGTTTTCCCTCTTGGCGTTTTGTTGCACAAGGTTAAGCGTGTAAGCGTGAGGCAAGCCTGGAGAGAGGCCGTTACGGGATGTAATGCCAAAAAGCACTAGGATGCTCTGCAAGTATTTGTTTGCAAATGTTGAGTTCACTTCCAACACATGCGTGCGTCAAATCCTGTTCTTTCACATAGTGTTGTGGCTCAGTTTCATTTGAGGCGCTTTGTGGTTGTTTGCTATATCCATCAATTCTTCTCGGTGGTGTTAGGTTGTAAGTTTCTTACAAAATAACGAGTGGGCTACTTCCACTTTGCTGATAATGTGAAGCTGTAAGCTTCAGTTGAGCTTGGCATCGGAGATCCTGGTGGGAGGAGGCTAGAAACATTCTCTTTGAAATGTTTCCAGCATCGGTACACTCATTTTTTATTTTTTTTAATTTTTTTTTTTAACCATTGGTTGCTTTAAGATGAAAGAACAGTACGATCCATAATTGGATCTGGATGTTTAATGTAATTTTCCTTTTTGTGGCTGATGACTCAGTCTTCACATTCTTTGAGTCCATGTTGGAGAAAAGCCTCAGACAGTACCAGTGAGCAGAAGATGTCCTCTCCTGGTAGTGGTTCTGGCTGGTTACTCTTGCTGACCATCCCAAACAGAGCAAAAATCCTTTTCTTTTGGAATTATCAATTCCAGATTTTGGGCTGGTCTGAGTAATTACTCTGCTTTCTGCTTGTTTAAAGTTTCCCACGTAGTTCCGGTTGAACAAAGCGTTTTGTTCCGCCTGTGGTCTGATGATCTCTGCACTGCTGCCTAAACTTGATCAGAGCCCTCCCCGGCCAAAGCATCAAGGCAAAAGTATGAATGTTGGAGCTTGTGTTGAGTGCCTGTAGACTCAGATTTTTACTTCCTGCTTTGCTGTGTCTCTGCATGGATGATCTCATCGTTTTTCTGAATGTTTTTCCCTTTTTTTTTTTTCTTTCTTTCTTCCTACTTCTCCCTCTCTCTTCTCGTTACGTTGCTTGCTTCCTGTCAGCTAGCGTTGATGTGAAACCTTGCAGCCCTGCTGAGGTTCTCGACGGTTTCTCCTCTGATCCGGCCCTCTGTTTCACGATAGTTAAACAGACACTTTCACTGTGACTGCGCGTGTTTAAGAAAATATTTATAATCTGAGATTTAGGGGCTGCTCAAAAGCGGTTGAAAGGTGCAGGGTAATGGTTGTCAGTCCTCGCCTAGCTGGGTAGAGCTTGTGTTCAACGCTGGTTCTTGGAGAACCTGGGACTGCCAGGTGGCAATTTGAGGAAATAATACAGAACCAGGTCTGTTCATGGTCAGGAAGCATGCTTCAAACTGAATCTGTGGAATACAGGGGGTATTTTGGGGGAAAAAGAAGTAATATGTGCTGTGATCAAGCCCTAACAAAAGGACTACCTGCAAGAGAAGGTAGAAATAGGATTGCTCTTCATGGTACAGTACAGCCCTTGAATGTCAGTTGCCACAACATGAAGTCAAAGTGATTTAATGAGTTTAGAGAGGCTACTGGGTTTTATTTTTCTCTAGGTCACTGTATCAAGTTCAGGTTCAAAAGGAAGCTTATGCGCTCATCCAGTGAGTAAAGGTTTTGGAAGTGGAACCTGACTGCAGAGGATTTGAGAACCTCTGAGAGTATCGGGCACGGGCAAGGGAGTTTAAGGAAATTAAACTTAACATCATGCTAGTGTAGTCTTGTTCAGAGAAGGGAAATGTAGAATTATTCCTGAGAGCATTGGCAGGAACATGGTGTCCCTGTAGGTGCAGTAAGGTGGTTTTCTAGGCATAGCTGAAGCAAATAACTTCTTTTTGTGGAGTTTCAAAGCAAGGGAAATTGCTCTACTACTGGAGAAAGATGCCTGCTAGCATGACCTCTCTTCTGAGCTTATTGTAACATCATGAAACACGGATTACATTATTTCTTTATTTTTTACTTCCTGCTTTACATCCACTCAGCTTTGATGATGTCATGGTTTTTCCATGTGGGAAAGAGTCAGCTCGCCTGGGACTCCCCCCACCTCCTGCATCAGGGTGACCTGCACCCTTATGCAAATAAGGAAGAGCTGCAGCTCTTCAGAACTTTTCCATAACTACATGATATTTAAAAACCTGTTTAGACCTGTTTCAAAAAGCCTTTAAAATAGTATTTGAAATTTACATTTCCCTGATAAAAGCAGGAGGGCAAATCCTTAATTCGTGCAAATCAGCAGGTTTATTGATAACAAAAATAATCGTTGCTTTAAATTACCTGAAATTGAGTGTGTTTTAATTGCTGTAGGTTTACTGCAGAGTAACAGTTTTAATACAGAAATATATGTTCTTAATGAAAAATATAAATTCTTTAGAATTTTATTTTAGTATTTTTCACTTCTGTTTGTGCTCTTAGTTTAGAAAAATCAGCCTCCCTACTTTTCAGGTCTCTGGCACCCTTCTCAAAACAAGCTTTCCTTTTGTTTTCATTTCTTACGCTGTATGTTATCACACTAGTCAACGTCAAATAATTTATTCAGTATTCTATGGTGAAGATCTTATTAGTTGCTGAAATCCTGCCACATGTGCTTCAGTTTTCAGAATCTGGGCATTCAGTGCGTGAAGAAGAAAGACCTGAAGGAATCGATTTCTTTACGAATCTCGAAGAAGATCAACCCTTTTAATGGTGAGTAGAACTTAGCTGGGTCACTGCAGGGTGGTGGGGCTTTGTCCTGCCCTTACTCTTGTAAGGGCCTGCCCACGGGCTGCGCTTTTGTGTGACAGCTGATCTGACTCAACTGTGGGCTGCTCTCAAAGGAGAGTCACCCTGCTCCTCCCTCCGTCTCTGCTCACACATTCCTACCACTTTCCTTGCACCAGATACAGAGGCTGTGTGGCTACACGCGGTGAACGGACTCAGCAAGTTGCTCCAATGGAAAACCGACCTGCAAAAAAAAAAACCAAACCCAACAAAAAACCCAAACCAAAGTGGTTTCCCTTCAGATCAACTTGCTGAACCAATTCATCTCACAGCCGTGTAGCTGTAAGGTTCAGTCCACGGAGGGAGTGGGGGACACACAGGAAATTGCAGGACCAGCTGGAGTGGGACCAAGGCTTCCAGCGTGCGGGCATGACTGGGGGCAATTAGATGAGAAGCAGAAAAACCTCTCAGAACTATTAGCTAAGCGTTATTACGAATGCACTTATGTGTTTGATTAAGTGTGGCAAGAACTTGGAGAATTTTCAAATACTGTTGTGTTTTGGTTTTTCTTTTAATACCCACAGAAGTCTTGCGAAATTTAGGTAAGACCCTTCCTAGTGAGTTAAGAGCTGGATTTCTGGGTGGCTTCTAAATACGTGCTTTGCTTTTGTCCTGAACTGGGACATGTGGAACTTATTACAGAATGAGAAATGTTTTCGATCACTTCATTTTTTAGAACAGGCTGTTTGGAGTCAGCGTTACAGTCCTAATAGTCCCATCTGAACAGCTGTCCTGGGTCTGATAATGTACGCACACAATAGCGTCGGTCTTCACGTGAGTTTAGTCCATCAGCACAATTTAAACAGTTCAAGTGTTTTAGTTGTTACCTTGACTCAGCCAGCTCTACCCTGATTTTTTCAGACAAAAAAGGGGAACTCTTCTGTTCAGCCCTCTTGCCTTTCTTTTACTCCATGAATGAAAAATGAGTTGACATTTTCCTCTTGATGTCTTTTGGTAAAAGAATGTGATAAAGTCCCTTTTTGTACATGTATTTGACTGAAGAAACTCTAGCAACCACATAGCTCTGTTCCTGGCGCTGTTGAGAGCAATAGTGAAGACACATTGAACTAAAATCATCAGACAGTAAATTTTTACAGCGCTTGATATAGAACTCCAAATCCGCTGATGATTTTTGGGTGAGCGCAGCAGGTTGTGCTTGGTAGCATCAGGTGAGATCCTGGGCTGCTTCCCACCAGTCCAGCAGCAGAGGAGAGCTGTGCTTGGGTGACACGCAGGGCAGCACCCTGCTCTCGGCTGGGGTTGCGCTGGAGGGGCCGCTGGCAATCCCCAACCTGCGTATTTGCCTTTCGGCGCTTGTTAATGTGTCAGCACAAAGCAGAGCTGCCTTGAGAATGGCCTCCAGTCGCTCCAGGGCAGTCCCACGCCGAGTAGAGCCCAGAAAGGCACAGGACCAAGGCCTAATAAAACAGGATTAGTGACAGAAATATTTTTATATGCGTAGTTAGTTGATCAAAACAGGGTTTCATTAGCAGCAGTCACCGTAATGTTCGCTGCTTGATAAGATTGAAAGTTTTATGTGTGGATTTATTTTGGTTTTTTTAAGGTCAGAGGAGTATCAGTACGTTCTCCAGGATTGCACAGGCTGTATTGTATCCATCCTGCATTGTGTTTTGTTTATGTGCCTTCAGGAAGGCATCGGACTTTTCTGTTTAGAGACATTTCAGAGTTAGGTGCATCCTCTAAGGAGGTCGCAAGTTAGTGTTACTCATTCCTTGTACGAACATCATAAAAGACATTTCGTGGAGCTGAAAACCAGCCTTCAGGGTGTATGTTTGTTGCTTTTTCTTCCTTTTTCTTTCCCACCTTCTTCTGGAACAGTCAAACACTCCCTGTTCCAAGTCTCCTTTTGGGGCAGAGCTTTGGTATTGACCCTCTTAACAGATGCAGAATGCCTCCAGCCTGTCAGCGTATGTATTACTTGTCTTGTCAGTAAGGGATGAAGTAATAGCGAGGCGTGGGTCCACAAAACTGGGATCCAAACTTCTGTGTGTAAAGGGGCTATGGTCTTCCAGGGAAGCCCAGCTGCCACAGGCAACTGGGCCCTAACGCAAGTTCTCTGGCGGCGTCATCCCTCCTCCATGCCTTGCAGCTCACGGTATGGATGCATGCTGGAATAAGGGTCATAATCTGCAACAGTAGGAAGGTGCTTGGTTAAGATTTATGGGGTTTTTAAGATGTTTTTCTCCAGCACTCCTGCCTGTGCTGTTAAAGCATCCGATGTCTACCTCCAAACTCCTGGACGCTAAGCCGACGTTTGCAGATCGTGCCATGCGCTTGCTGGAGCCCTCTGCACCTGAGTCGTTGTGCAAGCGTGCCTGCAAGGCTGCTGCGCCCGGAACTCCCTGCTGCTAGCTGGCAGCATTCATCCCGTGTTGGGTTCCGTCCAGGCTGTGCAAATCGTGCGCGTTCGCTGGGATGCACATAGACGGCTTGCGCTCGGGTTGCTGCTCTTGCGTTAGCCTTGAGAGAGAATCGCTGTTTCCACACCGCCGCTGGACGTGTTCGTGATCCGTTGCGTTCACCAGGTACGCGCCATATAATTTTGTCCTTTAATAAGCCAAACAGTTCTAGAAATCTCTCCCTGTCATCGCAGAGCACGCCAGGAAAATGCAGCCGAACGTGTAACTAGGACTCCTTGGCATGCCGGTGATATAAATAGCATCGAAGGAGCAGAGTTACTCCTCCAGTGGAGCTGGTCCACGTCTGCTTTCGAGGGTGTTTGTTTTCTTTTAGTAGCTGTTGAGTTGTGCCATATCCTTGTCTTCCCGTGTACCGTCTGATGTACAGCCAACTCGAATTAAAAGAAGAGCCAGTCTTCAGTTAAGAGCTTTTGTGGGTGGGTGTGACTTGACATAGAGACAACAATTGAGTTAATAACAGCTCAAGTTAATTATCAATGAGGAAAAGCCCTAAATATGTTCTTTAAATTTAGGGGAAAACTGTACTCAGTGTGGTATTGCAGAGGACTAACCTTTTTCTAGCCAGCTGGATGGCGGCATGAAAACTTTAGGCTTGTCTTGGAGTGAGAAACCCAGAGGACTACCGGATTTCGGGCAGCTGATTGAGAGGGCATAAATAGGCTTTCCCTGGAACTTGACATATGCTTAAGGGTCCTCTTCCTGTGTAACTGCTGTTGCTAATAAACATTTAATTCATTTTTAGGCTCTCGCCCCTACCCCACAGCTAATGCGGCTCCGTTTGCCTCCGCAGTCTTTCCTTTGCCGTTTCCCCTTTCCGCCCGCGAGCAGCTGACCCTGCGTTGGCTTTGAACTCGTCACAGTCTCCACAACACCCCCCTTGCACGCCTCCGCGCCGCGCCTGGGCTCGTCCCCACACCAGTCACACTCGCTTCCTGCCCACGCACGCAGTCACCCTCTCCACAGCTTCCCTTGCTGGCCCCTGCACTCGTAAGACCCCCTTCTCCTCTGACGCCGCTCGCCCACGTCGGCCAAGCTCGCCAGGATCCCCCCTCGCCACCCCTCTTGCTGCAGGGGAGCGCTGGCTTTGGGGCCGGGGGGGGNCTGATTGTGTGAGCAAAATAGCAAAATATTGTGAGCCAAAACAAGTCTCTTGGCAAGAACTTGGGAGTTGGGGGTGGTTTGAAAGTGGAAAGCGTCAGAGACCTCTGTATTGAATGCCCCAGGTGTTAAAAGAAACTTTAAAAGTCTGTCCTTAAATTAAAACAAATATTCAGCCCCCTCTCCCCAAATTCTCAAGCTGAAAATCTTGGTAAGCGGGAGTTGTTGGCTTCTGAAGAGGCACCGAGCAGATCCACTGGAGGAGAGCCAGATGTCCCGATCATGAGCTTGGCTTTTACCTTTGGAAAGCCTTTTGGTTTTTTGTTCCTCATGCAAATGCTTCGTGCTGTTTATGCTGGGTTATTTTTTTTATATTCACTTAAAGGACAGCCCCTCTTCAAATCGTTTAAAAATGAAAATTACCAAGTAGAGACACCAAAAATGCTGACTTGTTTTTTTCTACTGTAAACAGAAACTGCAAAAAAAAGTCTTAGAAACATATAGGGGCTGGTGGATAGATTTGCTTAAATCTGTTCCACTTTTACCTTCTTTTAAATTGGACTTACAACAGGAAAAGAACCCAGATTCAGAGAAACGTTGTCTAGACAAAACAAGGGCTGAGTTTCAAAAGTTGTAATTTGTATTCCCCGTTTAGCTTTTGTAGCAGGCCAGGTCGTTCCCCTTCCCTGTGCCACGTGCTTCTGCGGAACAGGGACGGTGCCACTTCCATGTGCTGCAGCAGCCTGAAGGATGCATGAGGGAAGCGTAACCGCAGCCGTTTGGGCGTCTGTTGGCTGTAGGTTAGCATCTGAATTTTACAGTCACTGGCGCTAATAAACCCCCCGAGTTTTTGCTTTTCTAAAATAACTGAGCGTTGCCGACGCGTGTTGTGTTCGTAGGTGCGTGCAAAGGTTTCTTTTTTTTCCTGCAGAATTGATTGAAACTTACCTCTTCCTTGTGGCTGCGGTGCAGACACAGGCTGGGGGGAGTAAGCGGAACCTGAACTGTACCTCCTGGGCACGGAGAGGGACCTGTGACCTGCACCCCATCTCCCTGGCTGGTTGAACCTGGGATAAATCAGTCCCAGCCCTGGCAGCGGCAGTTTCCTTTCGCTGCGTCCATCTGCTTCCACCGTTCCCCTTGGGCCAAGGCTAGTGTTCATGGGAACCGGCCGACTGAAAACGAGCCTTTTCCTCCTTTCCTTCTGGCGACTTCGTTCTGAGCCAGACCAGTTCCTTGATAGGATTCACCACGTGAGAGCTGGTCCCAGGAAGGTTGGGCAGAGCCAGCCTTGTAGAGCAAAACCCACGGCGCAGGCCGAGGTGAACTGATCGGTCGGTATCAGGGCTAAGGGGGAACCTTTGCGCTCCGGGAGCAAAGCGCTTGAGGCAAACCACCTCTGTGTCATCACTGAAATGAAACTGAGCTCCCAGCATATCCCTAAATTAAAAACCATCATCTGCGTAAGAGAGGAGGCAGAATACAGCTCATGATGATTATTAATGATGTGTGTTCCTGAGCGGTCTCCTTGGTGAAGTGTTTTTGTTCGTGGGAGGTCATTCTCTTTGAGACCTGCGTGGCTCGTAGGTGCCCGCAGCCCCTGGTTGAGAAGGGCAGGTCACAAGATGTCCCTTTGCAGGGTAAACTGGTGCCTTTGGTGCAGCCCGCTCCGAATGTGTCACACCACAGCATTTGCTCTGGAAGTTTCCGTGCAGTTTAAGTTTAGATGCTGAAGTACCTCCAACTTCGCCCACTCCAGAAGTTTCTGACATCATTAGTGTAGAAGCTGGGTGCAGGACTATGTGAGGGATCTGCTATTTAATCGGGTGTCGCGTTATCACTCAAAAAACCAAACGCTGCATCAGTTCGCTTCAGTTTTCAGAATAAACTTTCACTTTCTGTGTGGCATCACCTTACGAGTAACCATCAGAGCCCGTAACCCCCCGGTAATTTCATCAGATGAATGGTGTTTTATCGGCCTTCCTGGGTGCTGAAGACTGTTAAATAGTAAAAAAAACCCACCAGAAATGAATAATGGGAACAAACAGGAGGGGCCGGACCTGATCGGCACCTTTAATTTTGTGCCTGAACTTGGAATTGCACGGTGGTGGGTCAGACCCAGAAAGGCTCCAGTTTTGTGTTAAGGAGCAAATCCCAGAAGTTCTCTGGTTCAGCAGAAACCCAGCGGGGCGTCTCTGGGCTTCGGAGATGTAAATCTCTGAGACAGGGACAACCCAGTGCCTGTGCCGTGCGCTCAGGTGGGCTAGCTCGGGTCAGAAGGAAGGAGTTCACGGTTTAACTTGCTTGGGATGGGTAATGCTGCCCAGGTTTGTAACTCTGGATACTGGCTTTTTAAATCCTCATGCCAGAATCTTGGTCAGTGGGGTTAGTTTTCTTTTTCCGTCGTGCTGGTGGTGTTTTTATGGATTTTTTTGGCATCGTGCCCCATACTTACCTTAGAATTTTAAGTCTTTCTAAAATATTATTGTAACTTCCATGTGCTTGAGTTGCTAAGCATTACTTTTGAAAGCTCTCCTTCCCCTTGTAAGAGAGCTGTGCTTACAAACGTGCCGTCACATCCTCCTGTTTGCATGGATTACTAAGGAAAACAAATTCCTGCCAGGTTAAGGCCAGTATTTTTGTAGATTGGGCCATCACAGGAACAGACTTAGGTCCTTGGTTGGATTCCAGCTCTTTCGGTTGGATTCGTGTGAAGACGGTGAGGTGTGGTACCACACAGCGAGAAGCAGTCAGAAGAGGAAGTTGAACTCTGGCCAAAACCAGAGTACTGTTTCCTTTTATTCGTGGGTCATGTTCGAGCCTTTTTTACCGTAGCTGCTTGCAACGCGCTGCGTCGTCGTGCGACGCTTTTTACATCACGTGTGTAATGTCGCTGGTTGCAGGAGATGTTCAGTTAGAGCTGCTTGTGTGGAGCTTGCGCAGGTTGACGGAGCGCCTGCTCTTCTTCTCCAGTCCTTTCTGTTCCCAAAAATCTTTTAAACAGTGTTTCTTAACTTTAATAACTTCAGGTTTGTCAGGTTTAACCCCGTCTGTTGTCCCTTAGTACAGAAGCTGGTGAAATAACACTGAGTGACACGACCATCCTCCGTGCAGCCACGCTCGGGGCATTAGTCAGTGTGTTTGTCTGCCTCAGTTTTGTTTGCTTTTAATATTCTTGAGGTGTAAGCCAGCATCTGTTCAGGTTAGTGGCTACTCTCAAATTGACTTCAGAGGGAGCAGAATTAGATGTTTGTTAAAAATAACAACATCTTATTTTGTTTGGGTCTTTTAGGTGGGAACGAAATATGTTTTTAAAATTGATGAAAGCTGTCTGCTTCTTTACACAAAGGTGGAATCTAGCCTCTCTTTTTATTATTTTTTTTTTAAGCATGTCCTCACAAGATGGAGTTGCAGCTGTCTTGTTCTCCTTTTTTGCTCTCTTATGCTCTTCTCATCTGGTTAAAAATAGCCCAAGAGGAATCAGTCTCGACTGAGCACTTCCTCTTTCAAAGTACAGATTTTTTTAATTGTATTAAATGATTTATAAGAACGTGCAAATTAGGAGCAGGGCTTTTTGCTGCAATATGATGAGCTGTGTACAGCAATTCTTGCAATTATTGGCACACTGCTCCTTTCCCACGTCAGGTGCTTAAGCAGATGTATTGGCAATTTGCTAAGTTTGTGGTATAGGAAGCAGTGTGACTTGAACGGGAACGTTGATTTATAAATGCAAACATACACTAGATGTGGAGGAGAGTTCTCTTAAGCTTTAAGTCTGGTGCAGTTTGTTTCTGAGGAGGCTGCCGTGCCTGTGGAGACAGGGCTGGTGCTGCCTTAACCTGTGCAACCACAAAGTCCTCGCTTCTGATCCAGAATCCAAAGCCAGATCCAGTTTTGTGCTCAGCTTCTGTCTGCAATGAGTTGCCTTAGGCAGAGGTATCGGATCTCTGGGCGCATTTCATTTTGGATGTTTGACCATCACTTGGGCTCTCTGGCCAGGTCCGGATGGTCACCAATGGCCAACGTAAGCCGTGATGTCCGAGTGTCTTTGGGAGCTAATTGCCTGCTGGCCATGATGTCAGAGTGTGGGTTAGACTCACCTGAGCTGCTGGGAGCAGAGGAGCATCGCACTCCTCATCCCTTCCGCAAGGTGCGGTCTAGAGAAGCACTGGTGGTGGGGGTTTTAATTTATTCTATAAATCAGGCTGTACCGAGGGGCAGTTGGGCTGCGGAGTCTGCCAGAGCCAAGTTCGGCTCAACAGCTGTATGCTCCAAACCTGTTTCCTAAAGGTCCTGTTTCAGCAAGTTAGCAGGTCAGCGAACAAAGTGCCTTAAATTAGAAAACTTGGCTCTGGTATCTGGTAATGCCATCGGCCACCGGCCCGCAGAGTGCAGACCAGCAGAACTCCCCTGGGCGCCAGCGCTTCTGAAGCCACACACATAGTTGCTGCTTAGTTTTGTACTCGCCGATGTACTTGCCTTGAAATACTGCAGACTGTGGGCCTTGAAAAGGGAAAGGTGACTTGCTTGCTTTTTACAGTAGAGCCCAGCAGAAACCGAGCTACTGGGAGCACAGGACTGACTCAGAACGCCAGCGGAAAGTATTCTGCGCTCAGCGCGTTCAGTGTTTCACACTATCGAGAGGTGAAAGGAAGAAATCATTCAAGTGGGCACTGTGGAGTCCCACTCGTGGCAGGGTGGGGACCGACCCAGTGATAAACGCTGAAGGTCAGAGCGTGCCATCTAATCGGTGCAGCACGATCCCCCGCCTTCTTATCGCAGGCACGTTTAATCTTTTATGCTTGCGAGAGGCCTTGGAAAGGGCAGGGGAAGGCGTGAACTGGAGCGGCTGTGACCTCTTGCCTCGGCACAGGTTCCCTTTAGGTAGTTGTGAGGAGCATTAACTCTGCTGAGCTGCTGCTTTGAACAGTTTTGCCAAAGAGAGCCTCTTTAAATGGTTTTAATTATCAGCACTTAAATCGGTTTCTCATTTTGCTAGCAGTGGATGTCAGCGTAACAGTTAATGTCAGACCTTAAAGGGAAGTGTCGGATTCAGAGGGGGCTGCTTCTCCCCGATTCGCCCGTTAGTGTTCAGTCAGGACAGCGCAGGTCCCACGTCCTGAAGTAAGTGAAAGCGTGAACAAAACCGAAGTGCTGAGCTGGGGTTATGCGTTACTGGCTTCTGCGCTGGGAGGCCTGTGTAAGGAAACAGATCTTCTTCAGCAGGGCTTTGCTTGTCGCACTACGGAACTATATGGTGATGGCACCACTAATCAGCAGAGGTACTGAAGTGACACAGATGTTGATTGGGGGGGTTTGGTGGTTTGTGTTGTTTTGGCTTCATTCTTGCCCCAAGAACAGTCTTCTGATTCTTTTTCCGTCTCAGTTTCGAGAGGAAAATAGTGGTATCGAGTAGCAGAAGTCTCTTGCTGTTGCTGAAAATGTTCAGCTACATCCTAGGACTTCGTGTGTCACAAGGTTTCTCTTCTGCAGCAGCATTCGTTTCGTAAATTTTATCATGTGCAAAAGCGAGAGGAGGGGTCCGGGGAATGGCTTTTAAACTATAGGTACATTAACTGGTCTGGAAGGCAAGGTGGGGAAACCACAAGCAAGAAACAGCTGGAGAACTGGGGCGGTTTACCCTTGTTCGATGAAGGGCGAGCGTTAAAGCCTTCTGTATCGTTTAACGTGCGCAAGGAACTTACTCACGCAGGCCCCGGAAAGCTAGCAGAGACCGTGGGCACTTTCCTCTGCCTTGGCAACACCATCGCTTTCACTGGTGGAGACTCTTCCCCGGTCTGTTAAAGAATTGCTGCTGGTTTTGGTGACTAATCCTCAGTTTTGTCTTTCCTTCTGCTGTTCAGTGCCTGAGGAGCAGCTGCACAACATTGACGAGTACGATCTCAATGTCGTCCGCCTCTGCTTCCAAGCTTTCCTCCCCGACAAGCACGGCAACTACACGTTGGCTCTTCCTCCTTTGATTTCCAACCCCATCTATGACAACAGTAAGTACGCTGACAGCTCGGTCAAATGCGCGTTGTTTGGGGGGGTTTGTTTTCCCTTCTGTTTTTCTCATTTTGTTTGGGATGGAAAATGCCAGGCCTGTTTCTGAGACCTGTGCCAGCTTCTGGGTCACCTCTGTGGCTTGGGACTGCTCGATGCTTGCCTAACACAGGGCAAGTTGGTGACCGTACACTGTAAATACGATCCCAGGGCGAAGCATTGGCTGAGCAGAGTAAGAATTGTCAGTGGCATCGCGGATTCACGCGCGGGGGCTTTTTCAGCCCTCGTTCGTGTAGCGCAGCAATGACCGCACGGCAAGGCCTGCTCCTGACGTGCCAAGCGATTAAAATAAACAGTAGGGAGATGGATGGCAGCTGCGAGACTGATGGGTTTTCCAAGGATGTCCTCTCCAGCCCCTTTGGACCCGGGAGGAGTCTCGCCTTTGCTTTGTGAGCGCTCTGGAACAGAACTCGAGAGTTTTATCCCGGTGGGAAACTGTCTTAATGCTTTTCCGTATCCCTTTCGTATCCCGGCCGGTTGCTATTTTCAGCGTGTGGGTAGATAACAGGGGAGTGTTTGATCCTGCCCTGGGAGGGTGCTGAAGTACCTGAAACGCCCCATCCTGGCACCGTTCTCCACATTCCTCAAAACCGGACTGCTGTCTGGCTTGGGCAGGTCACTCCACTTAAGGATTTTGGCCCCCGGCGCGTGCTGGACTCCTCTCCTGGAGAAGAACAGCAGAAGAGTTTTTAATAATTGGAACCTTTTTGGCAGCGGTTTTGATTTCCACAGTGAAAAAGTATTTCTGTGCTCAGTATGTAAGGTCAGGGGACGCTCCTTTCGCAGAAACTACTGAATAAAACCAGGTCTGCATTTTAGAAGGTCGATGTTAGAACAGCGTGGATGTGGCCGTAACCCCTGTGAAAATGCTGAAGATGAACTCGAGTGCTTCTGGTATTTTGAGAGTCTCTTCTAGAATTCTCTGGAAGTTGGAACTGTGCACACTGAGTTATTGAAAACCCTCGTAGCACTTGAGTAATTAGGGTCGAGATAAAAATTGATGTGCAAGATTTGCAGCGACGTCTCAGATGCCATTTAGAAACATGCCAAATCATGATTACTCCTTGATTGACGTCAGTCTTTGCTAAGCTGCTGAAATGAGAGATAGCTGTGCGGCAGGGGAAGCTTGGGTTTTCGGTGTGGGTGTATGTGGACAGCTTCTGATACACCATAGGTATCTGCAGTCCCTCACGTAGCGTAGCAGCGGTGTAAATAAAACAGTTCGTAACTGCGACCACAAATTGTAAAAATTACGCTGCTTTTGTCTGGAACAGCAGTTTCAGATCTGAATTTCTTTTTCAAATGTTAGCCTTTTTCAGCCTGCTCTGTCAGAAGGAACCGGGTAAGGTCAGGTTGTAACTTGAGATAAAAGATAAAATTGCAGGATACAACAGGCTTGGAAATCTGGGGTTGTTCGATTTCAGGCTGTCGCAGATCTGTTCAGGTCAGGATGGAGCCAAACGGTGTTCAGAGCTTTTCTGAAGATGGGCTTACACGTTTTCAATCTACTAATTTCTTCACTTTCTAACAGTTCGTAGTCTCCACCCACTTTGGGTAGCAGAGATGTGTAAGAATAACACGAACACAACGTGCTGGCAATTGCGCTAGCAGAGCCCGCAGCTTTATAAAATGCAGTATTACAGGCGGCTACTTTTTTCCGTTGCTTACAGCGTTACCCGGCTTTGAACCGCGATTTCCCAAGCTGCGTACCTCGCTGCGCTGAAAACTCTCGGGAAGAGTCGGATAAAGCAGCTTACCCTTTCTGGGAAAGGAGCTTAGGGAGAACACGGTGTTCTGCCCCTGCTTTTGGCGAGAAGCTCGTTTTGCCTGGGCGTTTGTTACCAGGGTCGCGTTTTTGGGGAGCAGGACGGGGAATTGGTCAGGAGTCGAGGCGAGGGGGTGCACAGGCGAAGGGAGATGGGAAGCGGCAGAGGAGAGGCCACAGGGACCTCTCCCTCGGAGGCTGCCGCCGAACTCGGCGTCCCTGCCCGGCGCCGGGGCTGACAGCAGAGCGCGGCACATCCGCATCTGCCGGCGTTTGTCTCTTGCCTTCGTCCTCCCTTCTCAACTCCCCTGTCAACAAAAGACCTTCCCAAGAACCTGTTTAAAGGACGCCAAGTGCCATTCGAGCATACAGAAGTGAAACAAAGGTAAAATTAGGCTTCTCCTTGCAGTTCTTAATTTACCCTTCCTCTGAAAAATGTACGACACCGTCAATCATATGATCCTGTGCTGTTTCTGGGTTTGTTTTCTTTCCCCTCCCTTCAAAGTTTCTGATTCATTCAGCAAACGAAGTGGCATGTGTCACATAGTAAATGAGGCTGTAGCACCTGCTTCTCCTAATAATAATAATAATAGTAATAGCTACAGATGGTAACTATGTAATTGGGGTCTGGCCTGAGGTTCCCAGGAGCTCTGTTTTAAGCGTAGCCTGCGTTGTGTTACAGCGTACCTGGCAGTACCACGAGAGATCGGGCAGGAATTGACTCAAACTGAGAACCTAAAGTAGATTTTTTTTTTTTTTTTCTTGTTTTAAGTGACGGCGTGAGGTTTGGTTTTGTATTTCAGTTGCGTGCCTGGAGCAGGGAGCCCGGGCCAGGGGAGCCCTCGCGTTGCTGTGGCAGTAGGAGGATGGGTTTCTGGGTCACAAAGCGGCGCCAGCCGGCTCCTCCCAGGCATTTTAAATCCATTTGGATTTGATGTCTTGCGGTAACGAGGAGAGAACGTTGCAGCAGCGCGTAGCTCTGTTGGGAGCGGAGGGCTGGAAGAGGTGCAGTGATCTGTGTGGTCACAGAGAGCAGCAGAAAAATGAGCATCGGTTACTTAGTACATTACATGAAGACGGGGTTTAAAATCGGTGTGTGCTCACGTACTTCGCGCGTCAGCGCAGTACGTAGGCATGGGGCTGCACGTGACATTCCGGAGAGAGCTCTTCCTTCAGGCCTTTTCTGTTTGTTACTTCTGACCGGTGGCTTTGGCACCCTTTTAAATAAATTGTAACATAGCACACGAGGCTCCAAGGGGCTGTTCTTTGTTGCAGAGCTCTCCCATCCCTGTTTACCCAGCAGGAAAGCTGCCGACGGGGGCCAGACGCCGTCGGGCACCGCTTGTCCCCGTCCCGCATGAGTTCCCCGAGGCCGTCAGGCTGTTTGGATGCGGTGCGCCAGCTCGGCTGGCAGTTAATTTATTGCGATAATGCTACCAGAGATCGCGCACAGGGCAGCCGCCATCCGCAGCTGTCGTGAGCGGTCTGCATACAGCCACAGCTCGGCGTTGATTTTTGAGCATTTTGGGGTGAAATCTGCTACCCTGAGTAGAGGTGTGGAAGTTAAGACACCTAGACTTGTTCTCAACCCCTAGAGAGGGTAACAGAGGAGAGGTTTGATGGCCAAGCATGTCTGGTACTCAGAGAGGGGAATTTTCTTGACTTGCTGGCCCAGCTTCTTCCAGAGAAGCATCACTGTAACAGGTGAAGAGTCCCTCAGAGAACTGCTGTGAGTTCTGCAGCCTGAAGGGCAGCAGCGCCGAGCACAGTAGCGCCATTCGGGGAAGTGTTTTGAGGCTGCTGTAGAACAGCGAGGGAGTAAGCAGCACAGCTGCACCGCTGTCTTGTGTTGGAGGAGAGCGCCGAGAGCTGTAGGGTCGTGGAACGTGAATTGGCTCTACGGAGCCGCTTGCTCTGTGTGTCACCCTCCTCCGGCTTTGCCTCCCCTTCGTCCACCTTGACTCCCAGCGCCTCGTCTTCAGTAGTGACTGGGTTACAGTAATTGTTTGTCACCAGACTTGCCTGTTTGTTTCCAGGAGCTCCCAACACAGCAGAATTGAGAATCTGTCGCGTGAACAAGAACTGCGGAAGCGTAAAAGGAGGAGACGAAATATTTCTGCTGTGCGACAAAGTTCAGAAAGGTAACCTTGACTAGTTTTGGTTTGGTTTTTTCCCCCCGCCTTTGTTGCAAACAGCTGACACTGCCACTTTCGAGCTGGGGAACTTAAGCCCGTCACCGCAGTCCCGTGTAAGTGGTCTGGTTGTGTAGCTGGGCGTAGTAACCTTCGGGTTCAAGGGCTTTCGGCCCCTCTGAAAGATCCTCGGTGCCTTTAAAGTCCAGCCATGTACTTTGCACCTGAACTCTGAGTCAGACTCCTTTGTTCCCCTTCCCCCTTTTTTCTGCTGCAAGTTTTCAGCTTAACGAGCATCTTGTGTTTCTAACGGACTAGATGATATAGAAGTCAGATTTGTCCTGGACAACTGGGAGGCCAAAGGTTCCTTCTCGCAAGCTGACGTTCACCGCCAAGTTGCGATTGTGTTCAGAACGCCACCCTTCCTCAAAGACATCACCGAGCCCGTCACCGTGAAGATGCAGTTGCGAAGACCTTCAGACCAGGAAGTCAGCGAACCGATGGATTTCAGATACCTCCCAGATGAAAAGGGTACGTTCCAATCAGCTGACGTTCTTAAAAGCCATTATTGGTGCGGAACTCGTGTCAGTAATAAACAGGAACTTAATGAGCAAAAATTCTCCAACACTGCTGCTTCTACCAAGTGGATTTTTGGGTTTTACAAATAACCATAGTTTGGTTTGTTCCCTCTTTCGATGAAAACACCGAGAATCGCTGTTAATAACGCGGTCTTGGTTGGTGCTGCCACATCCGAAATATTTGTCTTTTAATACGTCTTCCTACAATTAGGAGCCACTGGTAGAAGTTTTAGAAAGTTAATCCTTTACTAATTCTGTCAAAGCTTAATGCTTTTTCCTTCTCCTCCTGTCTCTGTAGATCCGTATGGCAACAAAGCAAAACGGCAGAGGTCGACGTTGGCTTGGCAAAAGCTCATACAGGACTGTGGTAAGGAAAAGATCTGGCTTTGGCTTGTTTGAGTGAGCTTGGGAACAGGGGGATTTACTTCAGATGAAAGCAAACATCCGACGTGGGCTTGTACTTTCTTCCATCACAGGATCGAATGCGACGGAGAGGGCCAAAGTAGCTCCGTTCCCTGCTGTCACCCCTGAGGGGAAGCTGATTAAGAAAGGTAGGTTTTAGCGTGCACGTCCCGATCCGGCGGTGGTTTGAAACAAAGAGCGCCCGATTGCTGTGGGGGAAGGCGTTTTTCACCGCTGGCCTTCCCTCTTCTTTGCTTGCAATTCTTTTCTCTTGAGGGTTTTTTCCCCGTAGGACAGCAGTACTTCTGACTGTACAAACAAAGCCCATCAGTTCTTTACTTAACTGTCGCTGTCACCTTCAGCACTCGCCGCAGAGGGGCGAGGCGGATCGCTGTCTCGCTGCTCTCCAGTGATCTAGCGTCCGCCCCAGAGAGTAGTTAAGCAAGTGCAAAAGTGCAAACGCGCATATAATCTGACCACGATAGCGCTGGTTTTCCTTTGCTTTTTACCGTTTGTAATTTCAGAAAAAATAGTAATAATCTAACAAATGGCACTAAAACGCAGTCACATCTTTCCTTCCCCTAGAACCGAGCATGTTTTCATCCGCGCTGATGATGCCGGGGCTAGAAACCCTGGGCAACACCAGTCAGAGCTACCCTGTCTGCACCCAGATTGCCCATCCGCCCGCGCAGGTGGGGCCAGGGAAGCAGGACGCGCTCCCCTCGTGCTGGCAGCCGCTGTACGGCACCCCCTCTCCGGCCGGCAGCCTGCTGGACGTGCACCCGCAGAACAGCTTCGCGGCGGACGCGCCTCCGCCTGCCGCTCAGGGCAGTGGCGCGCTCTCAGCCTTCCACGACAACCCTCTGAACTGGCCCGACGAGAAGGATTCAGGCTTCTACCGGAATTTCGGCAGCGCCAACGGGATGGCAGCAGCGGCCGCAGACATGCAGAGCGTTTCTAGGAACAGCATCATGCAGATGGAGACCGATGACATGAGCTGCACTAGTATAAACTTTGAGAAGTACAACCCGGTGTTAAACGCGAGCAATCACAGGCAGCAGCTCCATCAGGCGCCGGTAGCGGCCCCGGGCAGCACGCCTTTTAATTCGCAGCCTAACTTAGCTGATCCGGTAAATTACAGTTTTATAGAGCCAGAAGTTTTAAGCGAATCGAGACTGCCCGCCAACGCGCTCCCAAACCATCAGAATAGCATTGCAGATAACCAGTTCTACGACGCCAACGGTGTCCACGCTGATGAGTTCTATCAGTCTTTCCCATTTGATAATGTTAACATATTACAAAGCTATAACCACTGAGCGCTGGGCCGGCAGCGGGTACGTAGAGCTGTGTGAAGAGGAGTAACTTGCCCTTCTGGAGTCCCTGCTTTCTCTTTCAGAACGTTCCTGTGCAAGTTTCATGATAGAACTTACGGTTATGTGGCCCAAAGACCAGTGCCCGTAAAGGAGAGAGGTGGGACTAGGGTTTGCAGTTCCGAACCCTCGGAGTACCTTATACGCGTATTTTTACGCTGTTGGAAAAGGGAACTTATGTTAACACATAATTCTTCCTTACCTTTGTAGAAGCTGGCATCTTCAGAAGGGTTAAAATTTCAAATACTTCACAGGGCTAAAATTGGAAAAGAACCATTTTTGCTCAGGAAATTAAATTTAAATTTTGATAGGACAGAAGTTAGGGAAAAAAAAACAAAACCTGCACATGGGCACTCAAGTTCAGACTCGCCTAACGAGGTTAAAGTTCTTCTCCACTTACTTGAAAGGTTTAGGTTGCTTACCCTCTGTCGTATAACATCTTCTCCTAAAACAGGATCATGCATTGATTTTTCACATTTTCACCGCACTCCATTTGCTTTGAAGGCAAATTTACTCTAAAATTTTTTTAATGACTATGTCATTGTTAGATATATTTTAAAAGACCGGAAGGTTTGAGTTCTTTGTTGTTTTTTTTTTTTAAATAGTCCGGCTCTGTTGTAAATGAATCACTGCACAAGAAGCAAACAGAAAGTAAGGACTTCTCTCTGCACTTCATCCAAAGTGCACTATTTTAAATGACAAACCCCTGTTGCTTTTGGAATGGAGCATTCTGTTATTTCTCGGGAATATTTTTTGTGTGTGTGTGTGTTCACGTGTGCGCGCGCGTTACTTTGAACAGCAGAAAGATATTGAGCCAAAGCACCTACCTATATTTTTCCCTAGGTATCTCAGCAGTTTCCTGCTATGCAAGTGACTGCTTTAAAAGGTGGCTCTGACCCTGCCTCCCCTCCCCAGAAAGCTTTGGGGCAAACCCAGGGGCAGCCTTGGTGCAGCCTCGTCTAGATGCTCACAATCAACAACTCAGGGCCGTGTCAGTCAGTACTAATTAAAAACACTCCTCTATACTCTGCATCAGAAACCAGGACTTCCTCCCTTCTATTTGCTTACCGGCCTTTGGGCTTAGCCTGAGCTGCGAGATGTTCCGTGACAGCTCGCGTGGATGTAACTGGCTGGGTAAGACACTCTACTTCGCGTTGTAGGGCTTTACTATTTTAATATTATTATTATTAATAATTTTTTTTAAGAAGCAACACACCAAGAAATAGATGGGTATTTCTTAAGTTATACAGCTGTTTCATACGGCAGGTAACGCTTAAGGATCTCACTGTTACTGTTTGCCGACCATGGAAGGTAGGAATAGAAAAAGCACACTCGGGTATATGAAAAAAACCAAACCAAAAAACCACAACCCCCAAAATCAAAAAAAGCTACTTGAGACGTACCGTCGTGCAGTCGTACACAAGGCAGAAAGGAACGCCGTACTAGGAAAGCAAGGAGTCCTTAACGGCAGTAATTCATCGCGTTCGGCGCGGCGCTGCTGCTGCTGCTGCTGCAAATGCCTTGCACCAGTTACGCGCTGTGACAGAACACGCCGAGGTTGGAAGCCTGCTTGCCCCGACACCAGGCGCGTGGCGCGATGAAGCGCCTCTCTGTGTTTTGAAGCAGATTCTCCTCACTTCTGTGGAACACCTGCCTTTTTCCAGAGCAGCTCTGCAGTCTCAAGTGAATACAGACATGACAGAAATACAAAGAAAGCTTGAGATGTGCTGTTTATTCAGTTTATTTTTTCTTTTTAAAGTTCTCAATTGTAAGTATATTAAATGTAAACATTTTACTCACTTCATAGAAAGCTCTTTATAGTACAATTTGTTTTTACTGTATAATTAAATATTTTCAAAGTTCTGTTTTCCTTTGTAAACAAGTTGGTTTGGTAATTAAAAAAAACTGGTTATACTAAGTACTGCTCAGCTTCTGCAACCTTCTCAGCTTCACGACGTCCCTCACGGCAGAAAAGCCAGAGAAGTGGGAGAAGGTTGGTTAAGGGTCGCTTATACCAGGGCTTTTTAGTGTATTTTCCGCTCACAATTTTTTAGTATTTTTCATGTAACGTGCTAGAAAATGTCTACCTCTTTCACGCATGCCTCATTAAATCTGTTCTCAGAAAACACCTTGTTTGAGTATTCACAAGTAGGTATTTTACTTTTAAAAATAAGATGAAGGCCAGAGTACGGCGCTAATATTATTGCTGCAATATTCGTTACAGATTGTGATGGTTCCGAGTGTTTACCTTGTATTAGAAACCGCAGGCTTTAAACCAAGTTCAAAAAAACCCAGATTACATCTCTCATTTTCGTATTTTCACATGATCACACTGAACAATAACTATCTCAAGAGATTTGCATCATCAGCTTTTTTTCCCCTCCCTCATTTGGATACTTCACATTTATCATAAAAATAAGCAATTTGGGAACTTTTGGTGGACCTCTCTACCTTGTTACGGAGAAGAGAGCAGACTCTGCACGTTTATTGTGATTTTTATAGCCTTGTTTAGCTGCACTTCGATTCTTGACATGATCGCCGTGTCACCGCAACAGCATAGGGCATGTTGCCGAAAGCCGCAGCTGGGAGCGCCTCGAGGGTCCGTGCGCTATGCCAGAGCCCTTGCTGGCCCAGTCACCCCCCCGGGACAACTCCTCTAATGCCTCTCGTGGCTGTGGCGTGGTTGTGTTTACATTTTTTCCCCTGTAGTTTATGGAATTTATAAATCATGTTGTAGCTCACTTTGAGTTTCAAGAAATCACATAGATAACAAGACTGAAATTCTCTCTTGGTTTGTTTTCTGAATTCAGTTTCTTAAGTTTTCCATCATTTGTGACACTTCCTGCCTGGGTACCGATCATTATCTGAGACAACTGCTCCTGGAATCTGTTGCTCAAAACAGCTTTAAGATTTCAAAACATAGTGCTGTCTGCATCACGTTCCTATTATTTTTGTGTAGGACCTCCTGAACTACTGCCATACTTCGGTTACGGCGCACTAGGAAAACAAAGGGCGAGTTCTGACAGCCTGTCGCAGGCAGAGCGCTGAATCTTTAGACTAATTTTTCAAGAGCAGTTTTTAAGACCTCGCAAGCGTACTTACTCCCACATTTTTGAGCCTTCAGCTAAAGCTAGCGTGCAGCTGTTGTATTAACAGGTCCTGGCACCACTAATTGAAGGTAAGACATCGCGGTAATCCTCCCTCTCCCCAAACAGGGGTTTGTCTTGGCAAATATTACCCGCTGTAGTTCTGAAATGTTGATTAACGAAGAGCCCTTGCATTGCAAACCTTAATTGCCCGTTGGTAGTTTAGCTCTCTTCTGTGCTTCAGGTAAGCAGAAGCGTCTTCCCAATGGATTAACATGATCCAGGCCTAAAAGGGGCTTTTCCTAAAGGTGGAGGTGCTGGGACCTGGCTAATGAACATAAAAATGACCCTGCTTTGCCTGGAACATTTAAAATAACACATGCAAAGGAGAAAAATCCACAGGTCTTCCCTGTTCCAGGCAAGTTCGCACACAATGTTCAACTCTTCCAGGCATCCACCCAAGGTTGGATACTAGAAGAAAAAAAATATACTATGCTACAATCCAAAGCTTGTTCTCTCAATAGCAACGTTCTTCAGGACATCATCTATTTCCCTGTACTTTGGGGTTCTTGGTATTCCTGTTTTTCTTTAGAATTCCATTGTGCACCGCTGCCAGGAGTTTCCAGTCTTTTTATACATGGTGACTCAACTGGGGAAACCCTGTGCCTGAAGAGGAGTGTAACCAACTGGGTTGAGGACTGAAGCACGTCGACTGTTGTTTCTAGGAAAGGTTGCTGATGTTTTTAAATGAGGAAAAACTTGGGTTTAAGCGTGAAGTTTTCCTCTGAAAACTACTTTTTTTTTTTCTCTTTTCCTGGCTGGGAGACAAGCTCGCTCGCCTCTAAAACTGACACTGACCAGAACGCAGTCAGCAAAGAGCTGCCTGGTGCCAGGCACTACCCGACTGCTTTCAGAGTCTCCCTGGCTTTTGGGAAATACTCCTGGGTGAGTAGTGCTCAGGAAGACAGGGCTGGGCTACCTGCATCCAGCCAGGAAAGCTTGCAGCATGGGATATTAAAAAAGTTTAAAAAAATCTGGGTTGAGGGAGAGTTATTTTTAATTAAAACATTTTAAGCTACTGCAGACAGCATATTTGATGTACTTGATCAGTACACCATTTGCATGTTACACCATTTATCTTAATTGTTTTTTAAAAAGACTTCTTAGCAATACACTAGCTTACCAAAATCTTTTTACACACAGAAGAAATGACAGTAAGGCGAGAGCTGGAATGAACGCTACCTGTTCCAGAGCATCTAAAATTGATTCAAAGTACCAGTATTCTTTGGCAGATCAACATGATCCAAATGTCCAACAGAAATACTTTGCAACCAAGCTGTAATACTGCACGGTGTTCGGTAACCAGCTGCTGACTGAGGAGCTGCTTCTTCCCTGTCCCACGTCGTGGAGTTAATTATCCAGGGATGGGGGCCAGTCAACGTCCACAGACTAGAGGAGCAAGGGGGGGGAAAAAAAAAAAAAGGCAGGCAAAATCAGCAAACTTGATATTTTAGGTGGCAGAACTCTCTGCTTGTCAGCTATAAGCTTCTAGTGGAAAGACACAAGAGTAAATAAAGGCCACTAAGATAAGGTGGGGCAACACAGGCAGGAGCCGGTGGCATGGAACAACCACCTTGTTCATCCTGACTGTTAGTCAAAAGAGACAAAACATGCCTGACGCTTTATTAGCAACAAATGTTGTAATTACCACAACTTGGATTATGTCTTTCTTCCCTGGCCTCCCTGAGGCCCCATCTCTGGCTCCCTTTGGGCATAAACTTGTTGCTCACCCTTTTCCAAAAGCAGCACGCCCGCTGCTGCTGCGGTATCGCCGTTTGCAATCACAGCACCGGGATCGCCGCGCAGCACGTTAAACGCCTCGGTTTCAAAACTGCCTACATTAATCATACCTACTCCTCACCTAATCTACAGCTTCATCAAAGGATTAGGCTCTTAGGCTGAGCTAAAACGCATTATTAGCAAGATGACTAATTATTTTCAAGTCCCTAGACATCTTTCACGGTTATGCCCAATAACTGTAGCGACACCTATCCATACGAGAGCGACGCTTATCGGCCGGAGCCCCAGGTCAGGCATGCCTGTTTTCAGAGGAAACCCAAGTGCCCTCTGCCAGCTCGCTTTCTGTATTTGCCTGCAAAAGACATGCAAAACACCCTGCGACTCTCTTCTGCAAGATGTAACACACGGCCAGCTATTCCAGAAATACACGAGAACAAGCAGGCTGATCGATGGCTACTTGAAATGAAACCCCACATTTTCAATAAACCTTGCCAAACCACTAGGTTAAATATGAAATCCATCTCTACATAACGTTCTTTTAACCAAAACAAGTTTTATTTTTCCGTCTGACTCCAGCAAATGAACAGATATAATCTACTTTCAGTGCTGGCTCAAACACAGCAAGAAGTCAAGTCTCTCCGATTTTTCATCGGACCCCTATTTGAAAAGAAACAAGGTGGTAGATGTAACATCGCGAAGCTCTATTCCAGCGGGTGCTAATAATAATTGTCATCAGTTCCTGGTACGTCCTCCCATCCCTCCCCAGCATGAGTTCAGCAGAGGGAGCCTGTCATATGCGGCAGCGTGGTACAAACCACAATTTTTGCATTAACATCAATTTTTCTATTAACTGTGGCAAGGAATGTTGATTTGGTTAGAGCGATTCCACTGAAACCGCCTCACAAATGCAACGACGTTACTAATTTCCAGGAAAGATAAACAGCAAACCACTTACTTCTACATCCAACTCCAGAATGTCAGCAGTTCTGTTCAGCAGGGAGCCAATGTTGGGCTTTGTTCTTCCAAAGTCTCCGTGCACAAATTCTTTAATGTAGCTGGAAATACCGGCTAAGGAGAGGTGTATTTCACCACAAAGAAATCAGAAGAAAAACAAAAAGTGTATAGTGAAAGACATTCACAGCAAAACGTCGTGTCTTTTGCTACTCCCAAGCCAATTTGCAGCAAATGTGCCCCCAATACCCATCTTCAAAAAAGATTTCCCAGTTCTTGGCTTCTGACTCTAATGCCAAAAACTGCACTACCAACCAGCTTTTTCTCTTTTATGCCACAGTGAGTGGTGACTTTATGATGAAACTGTTACCTTCTAAGTAGCAGCAATCTACAGTCTGCATTGCAGTGCATTAAATATTGCGGAAAAGCTTCTTTCCTAAGGTGAAAAGTTTTCAGTTAAATTAAAAAAAAAAAAGCTGAAGTCTATCTTTAACCAGTACATTTTTATAGCCATCGTATACTTTAAAGCTATCACAGCGGTCACCATAAAAACACACACGCACGGGTAGCGTTTTTGAATGAAAGCCTGAATGTAAAATTCTGACATAAAAGCAAGCATTCTGCCGCAACATATGACTGCTGAAGAGCAAGGATTTAGAAACAGGAAACTTCCCATTACCCAAATGACTCTAATCAGCAAACCGTTTCGTAAACGTGTTGCATAACGGCATCTAAGGATACGTCCCTGCTTGAGTCTTCAGCTGCAGGCGAAAATGATGCTCGTCTATGTACTCCGATTTCATAGTGTGAATGATCCGACATCTTACAGCGAGAGGCCGCCTGTGAAGAACCCGGAGAGGTGTCTTCTGATCAAGTTTTAATTCCTGTTACAAGAGGTAACAAACTAGATGAGGAAGGAAATGCGCAACATAACTGCACAGATTGTAAGAGTATTGTTAACCAAGCACATCTTTTTTATATTGTATGGAAGCTGAATAATCTCGAGGCAAGACTAATTTTTTCCATGTTTGTCAAAGGAAAAAAGGACAGCCATCTCAAAGGCTACATGGGGTGGCCTCATATGAACACAAACTAATGGAATCACAAATACAGAGGAATAACCTTGAAATCTCCATAGTCCTTTGCTGGAATGACTCCAGGATTTACAAGCTCACTGAGAGCCTCAGGGCAATCAAAAAAAAAAAAAAAAAGGAACAAAGAAAAGAATCCCACCCACAAAATGCTTTGTCTAAACTACAGTCAAACGCCTAGGAAAAAAAAAAAAAAAAGAGATTAGATCTCGTAACAGTCTTTTAAAAAGTTCACTCCCCACCTCCTTTCCCAAATGCAGCAGTTTGAAAAGCAACTTTCCAGGAAGTGAGTGGGCATGCTATAAAAAAGCTTCACAACAGTTGTCTCCCTGAACGACGGAAATGGCTCAAGCCCCCGTCTTGAGAATGATTTCATGGCCAAGGCCCATAAGAAATGGTGCAGCACAACAAAAACTGAACACACTTCTCCATTAGCAGTATCTCCCTGACCAACATTTGGAGAAAGTTCTCGTTAACACAGCGTGCTCGTTACGCTGAGCACTTCCTAAGGCCCCTCTGCATTATTTTCCACAGACATTTCAAACTCCCCATTGCTGCAGCTGTGGAGGAATGACTTTAGAGCTTGCCCAACAAAAGACCTTCTCTGCTCCTTTCACTTACGCAAAACACTATCTAAGGTAAAGAAAGGGGTGTGGGTGCCAGATTTCCTCCTCTCCCATTCGCTATCTTTTATTATTTGGTCTACTGGAAGGTCGACATCACACAAGAACTTGTTGCCTGGGCTAAGAGCCAGCCAGCTGTCTTGCTAGGATGACAAGGGTGAAGTAAGGAAGGGAGAGAAGGGGGAAGGGAGGTACGAAAGTCTCCATAGCAAGAGGAACCCTGACCAGCAAAAAAAGCCACCCACAGCAAAAGGGCTATCTCCGAGGCTACGTGCATATAAACTCTCCCCTAAGGCACCAGGACAGGTACTACATAAATTAGCAAAGAAAGCTACAGATACCTTGATATCATCCAGAAATGAAATATCTTCTTTCTGGATTGCTTTGTCTGTCCATATTAAGGCACTATAGGTCTTTGTCTTTTCTTCCTCACCTTCCTTCATACGACCAATTGCCTCTCTAAACAAAAGAAATTAATTACTCACAGAACATAAGCATAATTATATAACGCTGTGAGCGAGAATGCTTGCAAAACTCCCACGGCATCGCTTTGAAATCCCTTGCCAGCGATGATAAATACTGACCTGGTGACAAGCTGTAAATCTCGAACCTTTATTTTGTCTGAAGAGTTATTAATTGTCTGTGATATTTAAAAAAGAATCAGTTAGCAAAACCGCTCCATTAGAGAAGAAACACATTCTTTATGAGTTCCACAAGGTGCAAATGATTTACCTGCTGAAGTCCCTTCATTTCCTCAGCAGTAAAATGTATTCTACGAGGATTCACAAGCTCAATCGCAAAGGGCCTTCCTGGCAACACGCACAGTCATAAAACATAAAAACATGTTGTTCTAAATTAACGTTTGAATTTATGCAGTAAGGTTGGAAGGTGTGAAGACTGTCTGCTGTTATGCAAACAGGGATAGGACTTGCGGGTTTAGGGATGTAGCATCAGATGGAAGGAAAGAAACAAGGGACGTTTTTTGGCTACTAAACCCCAGTATCAGCAATAAGTGCAAATTACGACTTCCCTGAAGACATCTTGTACAAGTCTGTGCTAATTAAAAAATAAAATAAGAAAAAAAGTTAATTAGCTTATTTTCTGTCACCTACAGCAATGCCCAGGTGCAAGATGATGTTAAATCCCGCTCCCTCAGCTAAACATCTGTTGCAATAGCTGCACTTTCTGTGCTCAGGGCCAGGGACGATCCCCAGCACAAGCAATGCCAAGAACCACGCCACAAATCAGACAGCAACTGGAACACGTCATTAATTTTTACTTTTTCCTTCCCCTCCTCCTTTGGCTGTGGTAGCTTCAGCATATTGGAAAGCAACTGACCTTTATAAAGGACCCAAGTTCAGAAAGAAAATAAGGCTCCCCCACTCCCCAGTGACAGTGAGGCAAAGTAGAAGGGACCCAACAGAACACGAGATAGGAATCAGTCTGACACACATGCCTTAAAAATAAGAAGTAGGTAAAATAAAATACTCCTAAAAAGCTATGCAGTCCCATGCATCCGTGCAGTCAAGGACACTGAAAAAGGGCTCCTCTTTCACTTGGTTTTATGAAACACTTCGATCGTTGGGAATAAACACATGAATATCAGTAAAATGTTTCCGAGATAAAAATTTCAAAGCACACCTAGTCACACACTTAGGCACTTAGCATTCAGCGAGATCTATCAGGGAAGCTTCTGTCAACTGTTTTGTTTAGGTTTGTGTTTCACCAGGGATGTTCCAAGCCTTACCATTGCCTAGAGTTCTTACATCCACATCCTCTCTTCCCGAGGAAGAAAAATTAAAGCCTAGAACAGATGTGAACAAGAGAGCTGAGATTTTATTTTACATTTCTAATACTCTCTACAGCTTTTAAAAGGCAAAATACTTTCTTTCTAAACTTGTTTGCAAATATACTCCCAAGAGCTATCTTTATAAAACAAAGCCTGCACTGTATTCAAACAAATCTGGGATAGTTATTGTTTATTACATCAGGTTCACAAGTTTCTTGAAGAACACTCCTAGTTCTTTGCCCTGAATGAGATCGCTATAACCCTGAAAACATCCAAAAAGAAGCAGTACCATCCTAAAGAAATTCCACCTACTAATTAATTTTGTTCATTTCCTACCCAGCTAATTCAAGTCTATGAATAAAATCAAACTGAGCTGTCTTTCTCCAAAACACAACATTTTATCCTAAATACACTCAATGGTTTCCAAACATTTCAGAGAAATTTCTGCTAGTTGCACACACCTGAACAAAACAGGTAGAAAATTCAAGTCCAAACTGAAAAGCAACCTCTGTGTATTTGGTTTGTTTTTTATCTTTCAAACTACAAAAATGTACTGTTGGTCATTTAGTTTCCTTCATCATACCCTTTCCCCCTTTAAGCTTTGCCTAAAGGAGGAACAGGAGACCAAACCCTGTTCTAGAGGTAACTTTACAGCTCTATTCCAAAGAGTCTCTGAAAAACATGGTTTCAAAATTTTTTCCTCCATAGAGAACATACAGATTTCCTCGGTTTTCATTCTCTCTCATTTCTCTGAACATATTCTGGCAACTACAGAACCATCTTCCATGGTCATGAAGGCATATTTTGGTCATACTATCATAATTTTCTCAGTTGGGAATGCTCCAGACCCTTAATCATCTTGACAGCCCTTTGCTAGACTCATGCTGGTATGCCCATGTTTCTCTTGTACTGGGGAGACCAGAGCTGGACCTAGTACTCCAGATGTGCCTTCGCAGTGCTGAGAAAAGGGGAAGGATCACCTCCCTAGACCTTTGCACTTGTTTAATATATCTTCTCAACATTACTGCACATGCACCTGGTAATTCTGCGAGCTGAAATCAGGTGTTACGTGGTACCTTGCCTAAAGACATAGTTTGAGGATTTTCCTAGTGTTCAAACTAACATTGCCACTGAGAGGAGGGAGGAGAGGCAGGGGGGAAGTAGCTGATTTTTCCAAACTACTATTTAATGCAATTTTTCCTTGGGCCTTCTGTGTCTCTAATTCCATGTCTGGTAAATGACAAATGATGGGCAGTGAGTATTTCATCTGTATAATGATAACCCCTGGATAAGCACTTAGCTTGTGGAACTCTATGCACTGAAGAAAATAAATTAATTCAGGTAAGAAACATAAAGGGGTTAAAGGCTAGGCAGATATTATGGAACAGTGATGGCAAAAACCTTCTTGTTACAAGTCATTCTGTGAATTATCAACCGTTAAGTACGGCTAGGTAAAAATACTACCACATAAAACCATAATATTTGCATCATCAGATCAACTGAGGAGATATTTTAGAAGGATAAAAGACACTGCATAAAACAAAGCAGTCATTCAATTACTCACAGATCATAACTAAAAAAAGTTTACAAGCTTTGACTTGGCAGGATAAGAGAGGGATACAGAAACACAGTGTTTTCCATTACACTCTTGTATTATGTTAATAGCTACTAAGAAAAAATATTCTAGTAATGATGAAAAATATATATGGTAAAAGATCCCCTAGATACTTACTGTCTGCTTTGAATACTGCCATTAGATGCTCTGAAATCAGTTCTTCCACTGAAGATTCCAGCTTCCGCTCCCCATCTATAATCCAGGGAGTCTGAGGTAAATTCCTTGAATATTTGTTGTACCTTCCTGTAAAAACCAACTATGTTACCTGTAATCATTCTAAAGCGATGTACAAAAGCTCCAGTATTACACAGCACAACGCATTTAACTTTCATTGGAGCCTTGTGGAAATAATTTTACAGGGTTAAATTTGTTTTATGGCAAAAGCATCACGGCAACCGTACGAAACGTATGCTACGGCACCTACCAGATTTTCAGTATCCAAGATGGGCAGTGTAAAGGTAGACTTGGAGAGGCTGCTGCTGCAGTCATACCTTCAGGTATAACCATAGAAACACAACTGTATGCAGCCTGACACAACTGGGAATAAAACCCAAAAGTTCAAGTGCCCAGTATGAGTCAACTTAATTCTGAATGGCAGAAGGGGTTTTTTTTGTAATCAAAGCATGGTCTTGAACCAGCCTCCCATTCACCAAACTAGCACCACACACGTATACGCCTGCCCACCAATGCATGCGTGTCCCAAGTACAGAAGTTCCCACACCCTCCTGTATCAAGTTCTTCAGGTTTCAATCCAAGTCCTGTTACCATCTGAACATTTGACCGAAGAAACTCAAACTTAAACCGCTCATTACAAGGAAAACCATGTGAGCAAAATGTCTCAATACTAAACTAGAACAAACTTCTAGAACCTTGAGAAGTTGCCATGTAAAGAGCTCGCCATCCTGATTCCAGTCATAGTCTCGTGTTATGTCACACTAGCACGTCGTCTCCCGTGACATGAGGGCTGCTACAACCAAAGACCCAATCTGACACGGATGACCAGGATGAGCTGTCTTATTGACAGGTTTTGTAAGTGAAAATATGCCCAAAACAGTGAACTCATTCATGAAGAACTATGAATAACCCCCTGCACAAATAAGTTTCATCTGAAACCTTGCATATAGAAAATAAAAAAGTAGCTTTGCCTATTATACTGTGCCTCCATTGTTCTGGTTTTCAGTATCATACTTTCCTATTTCTAACAATGTTTCCTTCTTGCATTTTGATCTGCAGAAAAACCCACACAAACAAATGGGGAAACTGACTAATAACTCTTTCACTGGGGCAAATAATGAAAGTACTATGACTAATCAGGCAGCAGTCAGCTTCACACTGCTAAATTCTCTTTCCATAAAATTGAAAAAGGAAAATATTTTGCTTTTCTTCTCTCAACTCCCCATTCTAATAATTTCAGCTTTTGATCTGAACAAGAATGGGTTAAAAAAACAGAAGGTGTTTGTTTCTCGGTTTGACAGCTTCTCTTGAACCTTTGGAAAAAAAAAAAGTTAGGGGGTAGCATTCAGTGAACACCAAAGATAAGGTCTAGCAGGCAATCCCAGCTCTGAAACTAGGCTGACAGATTAAGATCCTGTCTCATTTAAACTGCTGTAACAACAAATTAACTGCACTGTATTCAATGGATTCTTCTATCCTGGATTTCATTATTCAAAAATTAAAGACAACATCCTGCGTGGGTTTGGGTTTTGGTTTTTTTGGGTTGTTTTGTTTTGTTTTGTTTGGAACAAACTATAAACTATACATTGCAAAACCAGTATTAAATCACACGCAGAAAGCTAACCCTCTATCTTTTTCTCCATACAGATGAATTCTGATATCCATCCAAAAAAGCAACCTAAACCAGTGTGTTTGGAAAAGGCTAAAAGACATTGGATATCTTGGATTCATGAAAACTTACATCTGTCTAGTCGGTAATTAAAAATAAGAAACAGGTATGTATAGAACACTGAATAGCCTGCTATAAGAACATTCCCCTTCACATTTTTTCTTTTCGTTTTACCTTTTCTTTTAGTCGGGATTTGTACCATCCTTTTAAACAAAGTATGTTGGGTTAAAATTGTAGGGTCTTTAAAAACAATCCGTTTGCGTATATTTAAATAAGTGGTTGTTTATACGCAAGACTGGGAGAAAGGTAGATACTCTTGCAGCCAGGTGATAAAATAGTTGAATCATCTCAACTCAGGGACACTAAGTGTCGTTCGTTACCTGTTGCATCCAGTTATTTCAGATGCTATCTTGGTTTGGAGAGAGGGAACTGGACAGAGCTAAGTTTTCTAAAATTTAACCTTTATTAATCCTGTTAAGATTGGCAGTTTTGGATGGAATAATATGCAGATAAATCCAGATGGTGAAAACTTCTGAATCCAGATCAAAATCCAAGCAAGTGAGCAGCACTAGCACTGCTGGGAGCTTATTTAGTAGAGAAGTGCCTTTCCCAAACCATGGGCTTATTTTGAGGGGACACAGAACAACTGCAGGATTTGCAGAGATAAAGGTTTTCCAGAGGCGAGAGAGAGCTTTGGACAACAGGGCAACATTCTTTGATTCATAAACTGCTTCTGGATAAGCCCCCTTAATGAGCAGGGGCACAAAGAAAGCTGGTTTAAATCTTCACATCACCCTGTGCTGTCTCTAGAAGAGAAACTCTTCTATCTCTCAAAGCAAAAGAAAAACAATGGCAAGGAAAAGCAGGATCTTCTTAAATATCCAGATGGGAGGCGTGTGCACGCTGGCAGCAGCCGAAGTGACGTGCTCCCCTCCTGCAGCTCCTGACATGGGGACCCGACCTTGGCCCTGATACAGCTGTCTGCAGCTCCCACTCCTCTTCAACCACATTCCACCACACACTGTCTCCAAGTTTAAATTCACAATGTAAGAGCGGGCAAATAGGTCTGATTTGAGCATCTTGAGCTGCAATTTCAAACTTTTGACAAAATCCCGTCTTCGGCAAAGGCATGTATCATTTCTTCCCCGTTCAAAGTCCACTCTTGGACAGAGCTAGATTTGTTTCTTTGCTCCTTATACTTAGTTACAGGAATCAACAAATAGCAAGAACCTTCTGGGTCTCGCGCAGTATTAGAAAGTTATGTTTAAGACAACACAGCAGCAAATAAATGGATCACTTTACCAGCCACAAAAACTGCACCATTATTGCACTGAATTTCCAGAGCAGCGCAGAGGTTCTTTGGTGAACTTGGGGGACATGGAAAATGCCTGTATTAAAAAAACAAAAACAACACAAAAACCAACAGATTAAAAAATACTAGTAACACCAGAATACGATGGAGCATCACCATAGCAATAATGGCATGAAAGATGACGACTTCAGTTACACAAAACACAGCTGAACTCAGCATTCACACTAAAAGCTGGAACGCCAAGAAATGGATTAACAAATCAAGAACACTGCATTGGAAATACTTTTGTCAACCTGTCATCAAACATTATTAAGTATAAGCCCCCAAAGTGTGCCAATAAGATGTACCATACTATAGCTATAGCAATAATGAAACTACTGCATGAAAACTATCTTCAGGATCTATTACTAAACCTTTGCTGGCAATCGAAAGGGCTGCGAAGACTTAATGCAATTAAGCACAGTGAACTACAGAGCAAGTGTCTATTGATGTCTTCCTCCTGCTTGTGATTTTTACCATATTCCAGCACTTGGTGTTTTCTTAAAACTCAACTCCTCTAACATTTTGGAAATAAGGGAAGAAGTCTTTCTTGTAAAGAGAAGCCTGCCTTACAGACTCTTAAGGTTTGAAATACGGAAGGAAGTTCCATGATTTCTAAATGTCTTCCATGGTTTTGGGGATGTACATAAAGATTTTTGAATGTAAATGATTTGCGATACTACAAACTGCTTTCACTTCTACCCGTTCTAAATCCCACGCCAGCCCCGAGATCTGCAATGACGTACTGCCGAAAGCAGAGAGCAGCAATGCAGCCCTCTGACCCACAATTTCTCCTCTGCGCTGCTCCTGAGATAGTCACTCAATGAAGCACTTTCACTAATGGGAGAAGGACCATTGTTTGTGTCATGTCCAGTTTTCCATCCTCTGTGGCTTAACTCCAGCATTTTAAGATTACTCCTTACTTAAAAGATCTGGAACGACATTTTATTACCAGAAGTGTGTAGAAAACACAACACATTTTAACCAGTAAACTAGCAGAATTTAAACAATTAGAAGTTCCTTTATAGACATCTTACCACTACTTACCTAATGTTTTCCTCCCCATCCTAACTCTGTACAAAAGCGCAATACTAAGAACTAGTTCCAGTATATACTTACTTGAGAAAATCCTCTTCTTTTATCTTCTCTAGGGCTTTTATAACTGCCGTTCTGGTGAAAACAGACTGCACAGTGAAATTAAAAAAAACGAGTTAAGAACGAAGAGAAGCTAAGAAAGGATATGCCTAAGGAAGAAAAAAGAACCCTAAAACACACACACAACATGCTTCTCAGAATATAGTTTTCTCACTTGTGTTTTTTTGTTTTCTTTTATCTAAAAGAAGCTCTACATCAGCAAGAACTCATAGTGATCTTAACCCTAACTTTAACAGGGCGACGAAGACCAACAGGTAATTTTGCCAAAATCTATTCAAGCAGCTTCACTCACAACATGAAAAGCAATACAACTAATACAGCTGACAGACTGGAACGTGACAGCTATTTTAGTCGTAGAACTGAGATTTGCCCCTTTGTTTCTGGAAGACACGTAGAAACAGTAGTATATATTTCCTCACTCTATTTTTACACAGAAAAAAGTAAAAAACCAAGTGCCACTGACTTTCAGCAGGTCTAAAGTTACTGTCACGCTTCCAAATAAACCTACCCCAACTCCTTAGAATATTCAGTTGCTAAGCCTGCCCTCCGGTTAGCTGAAAGAAATGCCACGCGTATCTCTGGAAACTATCTTATTTCAGATGATATACAAAAGTGTGCAAAAGTAAGAACAAAAAAAGTAGTGCTTGGGAGCTGATGTCCAAATTTGCAAAACAGATTAGAAACAGGATTGTAAATCCATGAACAGAAACCTAGACCAGCTTCCCCATTTTCAAGAGTTAAGTATACCAAAGCCTCAGCTTTTATCTCGGTGACAGTAGGCAGCTAGTTCTTCTGAAAATAAGACTGTTGAGTAGGTATCTGATTATAAAATTCACAAGTTCATTCACACTCAGAAGTAAGGGCTCTGAATGGCAGGCCTTTGGCAGTTCCCAAACTGTGGAAGGCGAGCAACTTCAGACTCCCAAGCCACATCTATTCACAAGGATGAACTGACAGTAAAAGTAGTAATAATAGTACAATAGTGGCAGGAGCTACGACTACCATCCTCTATGTGTAGCCAGGCATTGCTGTTGATAACTCAAGTGAGGATAAGCAGAAAACACAGAATTTAGGTTCCAGGAACAGGAGAAACAAGTGTTCTAACAGTTTAGGTGGAATCCTACTTTAGGTCTTTAAATGAACCTCCTAGTCAAAGCATGGTCAGCTATGAGATCAAACCATATCGCCCAGGTTTTTATCCAGTCAGGTCTTGAAATCCTACAGGGATGGAGCCTGCACACCCTCTCTGCATAAGCCTGCTCCACTGTCCAACTGTCCTCATGGTAAAAGTTTTTTTCTTACATCTACTCTGAACCTCTCATTTCAACTTATTTCCACTGCCTCTCATCCTTCCACCATGCGCTGTGATGAACAGCCTGGCTCCCTGGTGGTACACCAGGGGGAGATTCAGTTGGGTCCTCTCCAAAGCCTTCTCTTCTCCAACCTGAAGAAGTTCAGGTTCCTCAGCCCCTCCTACCAGGCCATGTGCTCCAGATCTCTGACTGTCTTGACAGCTATCTGCTGAGTTTCCAGTTTAATGATGTCATTTTTGCAAACTGGCTTGGGGGTTTGGGGAAAAAAAAAAACAAACTGAAACATACTTGGTCACTGTTTGGGACAATTCAAGTCTTTGCTCTAACACAGAGTTCCTGGATGCCTTCAGGAAAGCTGTTCTTTCTCCTTCTAAGCATAAATTAGAGATAATAGCACTTCTCTTCCTCATAGAACTGGAAAACCCTTAAACTAGCAGCAGGTTTAAGTAAGTATCTTCAGCAGATGACACAGAAATTTTCACTCAGAACACAGTTTTCATACTACTACTCTGATTAACACAGCCCTTGAAGCTAGCTTCAAGCACAGCTTCTTTGTATGGATGAACCTCTGATGGCTCTTCAGAGTTGGTATTTTTTCCTTTAGATTCCCCTACACCTTGTTGTCTGTGTGGTTTTAACTGCCAGGCCCTGCTGGTTTAGCTCCTCATGTGGGATTTTCCCCCTTTTAAAGGAAAGCAATGCAGCAAGCAGTGAGTTATAACAATACAATCCTAAAAAAAGACTTGCATTTATTGGTCAGGTGGAGTAGAGTAGGCAGAATTCCTGGGTCAGACTGCCTCTGCCAAATGTTGGTAGACACTTCACCAGAAAGAATAAAAAGCCTTGCACAGGCTTCCGACAGAAGTTACTCATTCTCTCTCTGATCACACCAACTGTCCTACTTACATCAGTTTCTCTCCAACTGTTTTTTTATTCTTACATGTCCTCTTTTCCGCCAATGATTGTGGGTGTCCTCAGGGTTTGCAACAAGTGACAAGGTCCCTTTTCTTTCCTCCCCTCCTCCAGAGGTAGACGGGATAAAACCATCCTGCACGTATTGTGTCTTTCATTCAGATCAGAGGACGTGAAAACTGCAGTGTGATCATTTCTCTTTCGGCTGCGGAGTCTCATCTTCACAATGTGACTTATCTGAACTGTTTTACCCAGAGAGCTTGAGGATCATCTTTTATGCTACTTTTAATGCATGACAATCAAATTCCTAGATCTTAAGGGAGGTATTTACAGAGAACATTCCTAAAATTATGGCCTTTAGACAGTCTGGAAAACAAATGACCTAAAGAAAAGCACCGAGCTCTTAGTTTTCCTAAGCAGAGAAATGTTAAGTGAATAAAGGAGACAATTTTATTTTCAGACAATTGAAAACTAGAGAGGTTTTTGATGAAGGAAAACCAGACATTAAACACTGACTGCATACCCAGATAAGTTCTTTATTGTAGCTACTGCTGTGAAATTCAGAGTGTCACAAAAGAAATACAACAGTGATGAGATCCTACCTGTTTGTTCTTCGCTGGTTTGAAACAGTCCGGACAGGCTGTAGCTCTAAATACAGAAATGAAAATTAGTTGCTACTCATACAGAAAAATAAACAAACAGACAGACAGACTTATAAGCACAGCATGCACATGGGTCTCTGTACCAGTACATCCAGTGTCTCACTTCAACAGCTTAGCACAGAGCAGATTTTAAAATTAACTTCATCCTAAACCACAAATGGCAGAAGGTGTGCGTTGCTTGCTCTAGAAAGAATTCCTGGACAAAGCTGCATAAGCATCTTTTGCTCCGACCAACACAAATGTGCCTCAGCTTTGAGATGGGATGGAAAAGCACACAGGAAGTTTAGCTTTCAGCCCTCTTCAGTCCTTCTCAATAAAGGCCATGATTAATGGTTTTGTTCTGTGCAAGATTTGCTGACATCTTGAAATCTATACCCTGTTATTAGACAATGCACACTACAAACTAGAGATTCAAATTGCTGCTTCTGGATAGGAAAATTCAATTTACTACAGAAAATGTAACCCCAGGTGTTCAATACCATTTGTACTTTGCTTCTTCAAAAGGAAACTATTGAGTGTTTCAAGAAAGTGAAAGCCAAGTCAGTGAAACACTTTTTCTGGGTACTGTGGAGGAAGTTGCTGTTCCTATTAGTGGATTTCTGTGTACCCAGTTAGAGATGATTTCTAGACTACAACACAATTTATCATTTCTTGCCGGTGCTTTTTAACGCCTCTGTCACTATTTTAGACTATAAGAAAGCAGGTCTGACCTCTTGATATATACAAGCAACTGGCCTGGCTAGTTTGTGACACAAAGCATTGCAAATTCCCTCTTCCAGAATTTCAGTATCACCTTACCTTTAAACATGAAGCTCCAAACATAAACTAACAAGACCCAATTCAATCTTACATGTCAAACCAAGAGTCATTTTAGCACACCTCCCTACACCTAATTGTGTAAGAACAGCTTGAGAGATGACAAATTGCAGATGCCATACTTGGAAATCCCACCCAAAAGCATACCTGGAGGACTTCTCCAGGTTGAGAGACAAGGTCCTACTTTGCTTCAAAAAAACCCCATGACCATTGTTACTAAGGCTGTGACAATTGCCAAACTTACCATATTTCTATCAAATCCAAACCATTGTCTCAGAATTTGCCCAGCCATTCACGTATGCAGAATGCTTTGATGCCTGAGGAACTACTATGTCATTACACTAGGTAATACACTGTCACTTCAGAAAAACGTCTAAAATCTTAAATTGTCAAGTCACATTCAATAAATCTGAGCAGTTGGTATGTGGAATGGAACTTCTTTGCAGTCTTTGCTTCTACAACTATTCCACTTGGAGCGCTAACAACGGCACCATAACATGCTCAACATCAACATTTTTGGAAGGTTACAAAAAGAATGGAAGAATGAGCTGAAGGTAAGAGCTGCCAGGTTTCAGAGCAGAGAAGAGCACTACAGGAAACAAGAACTGATCAAACAAAATCAAATAAATGAAATCAAAAGGGTGCAGGATCCAGAAACTTTTGAGTTTTTACAGGATCACGGGTACAATTGTTTAGCATTGTAGTTTGGCCCTGCCGCTTTCTCGCCATTTTGCCCAGTCTTGAAGAAATTGGACAGGAAATAAGTTCAGCAAATGCTGGTAATCGATTCTTCCTAACGTCAGGTATGTCACCAAGAAGGCACTCCCTCTCTTCCCATCCCCAAAAATGTGAAGGATGCAGTTGTTGAAAACCAAGAAGGTGGCAGATTGGGCATTCAAACAAAGATAACAAATTGCCAGCAGGAGTAAAATCAGGGAAATCTATAAATGCTGCAAAGGAAATTTCTAGTCTCAAGAGATTAAGTCACTGCACTACAGAAGTCAGAAATTAGGGCTGAGCCTCTTTCTATGCTAAGATTTAACTTGCAGGAGGAGCACAAGTGATGAAACTGAGTGAAACTTAAGTTTTCCAGGAAGCAACAGCAAACAGGAAGAGTGAATCTAATTATCCAGAATATACTACTGCTAGGTTTTGAGAAATCAGATTAAATGGTAGCTAAATTCACAGAAATATTTTGCTGCTTTGTGTATAGCAGATGCTCTGCTGAGCCAGGCCAAAAACTACGTGTAGTGGCCAGGGTTTTAATCAACCGGCTAAATTGGATTAACTCACTTCTAAGCCTTCCCTCCCATCCATGTCTCCTACAAGAGCAGGAAAACTTAGGTACAACCTCAAAATGTTCCCCCACCTGCAACTACACGGTTTGAAGTTATTTTTGTAAACAATATGACTATATTGAAGAGGGTAATGCCTTTGAAAGGGGCTGAAATTGAACTACTTATCTGAATGTTCTCCTTCCAATTCAAATCAAAATTCTGGATGATTTTGTTTATTGACTTTAAAGCTCAGAATTAATCAGACAGAGGTGGCGTAACTTTAAGCTCTGCAACTCTAGCTGAATAGGAGGAAGTTTAGATGCAGTCCCCATTCTAGTTTATAAACACTGCATAGTCTCATCTGTAGCAAATCCAAACCAACAATGTTGCACAATATTTAGATAAAGATCTTTTGTTATTTACATAAAAACTTACAGGAAATGGCACTCCTCGTCTGTTTCTGGGTGAGCAAAGACCACGCTAACTTCAAACAAACTCTAAATTAAAAAAAAAAAGGAAGGTAATAGAATTTTTAAACAAACAGGGAGAATATTTTGAAGCGTCCTTATTGTACTATTAGGAAAACAGTAAAAAGGTAGACAAAAGAGAAAGTAACCCATTTATTCTACAGATCATCTAAAGACATTAAAATGTGTGCCATAATAGCATTTGCATTTCTGAAGTAACCAAAGATGATCTGAGAGCACTTCAAAAACATGAGTGACCTACACATCATAGATACCAGCCTCATTTTGCACAGGGGGAACTGAGTCAGATGCTCAGCGTATGCTCAAAGCCTATTACGGTCACTAAACTTAACAAACCTTCTGGGAGAGCAGCACATAGCATGGAATAAAGATAAAAACCCTGTAGTAGTCACCACTGTAAATTTTGTCAGGGGTTTCGTTTGCAATGACTGGATGGCCTTGGGGCACAGAAAGGCAACATGTCCTAGTGGATTGACAGCTAGCCCAGAAACTCTAGTGTAATCTCAGTTCTACCCCCAATTCCCTCTTTGGCCTTGGGCAAACAACACTCATTACTTCTGTTATTCAGATACCAGAATACCTCAAGAGGGCTATTGAAAAGATTGGCTAATATTCAAGTGCCTTGTAGATAAAGAGCACTAGACAAGTAACTTTTATGGTACAATGACGTCTGGAGCGGCTCAGTGCCTAAGCGTTGTAAAGCCTTTGCTAACTTGGTATGTAAGAAGTTTGTTTCTTCTTGGATCATCTTCAGGGTAACTGAGCATTTCTTTTTTCACTAAGACAAAGGGGATGCTTTCAATTAGCACTCCTGGGAAAAGATAATCTCTAAGTATTATGGAAGCTGACAAATCAAGCTACAGACTAAGTGAGTCTAGTCCCGGGGTCAGTCCTATGGCTGATGACAAGTAAAAACTGCAGAATGCCTTGTCCTCAGCAGCAATTTTACCCATGTTTGCAGAAGTTTTACATTCAAGATGACAGTGTTTCTGAATTTGTCTGGCAACATCTGAATGTCCTGTTCTGCATTTCAGAAACATTTTAAGAATGTTAGTCAGAATCTGAAAGTTGAAAACAGGGTTTGAAA
This sequence comes from Psophia crepitans, assembly GCA_013399095.1. NCBI lineage: Eukaryota > Metazoa > Chordata > Aves > Gruiformes > Psophiidae > Psophia > Psophia crepitans. Next base: position 158,955 of record VWZZ01000616.1, read on the forward strand.
AAACATTTCTATTGCCTATTTACAGGTACTGCAGGTTCCAACGTACCCCTCTCTAGCATTGATCAAAGTGAACAAGGACCAGTCTTTCCTCATACAGTATGTTTCAGCAATAAATTTTCTACATAGAACTTAACATGCTAACCACCTGAGCAATTTATCTCACAGAGCAGTAACTGTAGGCAGTAACAGGATGGCAAAGAAGGAATGTGTGAGCATTCCTTAACTTCCGGAAAACAGACCCTGGAAAATGAGAAAACTGAAAAAGTCTCATTGATAAAAGAAGGATGGCAGCCCAAGAGCAAGAGATATAGCAAAAGACTACAACGGTCTCAGAAGATGCAATGATCTATGTGTACAAAAAATTATGATTGGACCTCTCAGTATTGAAACTTGGACATGTCTGGTTAAAAGAACTTTCCCCCTGCTTCCCCCTACAGTGAATATGAGCAGTGCAACTGGTTTATCTGTTAATGAGGGGAAAAAAGTATAAATTTTTATTTCCCCCCCCTCATATATGTAAGTGTATAAATATATATATATACACACACATAAATGCACATTAAAAAATAAAAAACGGAGGGGAAAAAAAGTGTTTTCTTATTTATACGACACCTTTCCATCAGCAGGAACACCCAACTCTTCTGACAACTGGGGATGAATAATCCACTTATAAGCTTCTTTCAGCTGAACAATGTCGTCCTTTGCCAAGGAAAGGCCTAGTTTCCTGAATCACATACACAAAGAAATAATAACTTGCACAGGAGTCTGTCAAAGATAGATCCACAACATATAGTATTTCAAGTACTTGTAGCTACTTAAGTAACTAGTCCCAGGTAAACAAACAATGCAGAAATAAAAAAGGACAAAAGTCCTAAGCATACAGACCATGGCATAAAAGAATGAAAGGCTGTTCCAAGACCTCCTACAACTGCACTGAGTCTTTGTATTGAATTAACAGTGTTGAGGAAACATTAAGGCCAGACTGGGATTCCAGGTAAGATGCTTCCCAATAAACACAGAAGAACTTGGCAGAGAGTAGCTAAAGGTGGAGCTACTTGAGGTACGGTGCCTCTGGCCATGCATTCCTGCCAGGACCTGTCAGCACACTGACACTACATAGGGTGGTAAGTAATACCAGTCCATTGTTCCCATTTAAAGCAGAGCCTAATCCACCAAGAAGAAGTTTTGGTTTTTCAGGCAGATCAGTGAGATGATCAGCTCTCCAGGTGGTCACATAAACACCTATGTTAACATAAGAAAGACAGAAGATACATGCAAATGGGGACAAGATCCTTCCCACAGTAAATCAACATCCAGTTCAGCTTAGGTATCTGGGTCCTGCAGAGCAGCACTTGTGCTACTCATTAAGGAGCCTCCTGTCCAGCTTCCACCCTAAGTTATATCTTGTTCTGCCCTGTTTCTAATTGCCAGTGGGGTTTTTTTTTCCCCACTAACATTTAAATAGAGATTTTATTTTTTTTTATTGTGTAAAAGAACATGCACTGAGGAAACTCATGCCATAGCTTCATGGTAGATCAAAAGTTGCAAAAAACTTTCCAGTCTATCTGGAGAACGGCTGAGAGAGACAGATGCACAAAATTCCTTTGGTTTTTGGTTTGTTTGGTTTTTTTAAATCTTGTTAGATTTATTGTTATTGTTAAAAGAGTAATCCAGCCCTTCATTAAAGGATGGCATGAACACAGGTCTTATGAGGAGCGGCTGAAGGAACTGGGCTTGTTTAGTCTGGAGAAGAGGAGGCTCAGGGCAGACCTTATTGCCCTCTACAACTACCTGAAAGGAAGTTGTGGTGAGCTGGGGGTTGGCCTCTTCTCGCAGATAACTAGTGACAGGACAAGGGGAAATGGCTGCAAGTTGCGCCAGGGAAGGTTCAGGTTGGAGATGAGGAGAAAATTCTTCTCTGAAAGGGTGGTCGGGCATTGGAACGGGTTGCCCAGGGAGGTGGTGGAGTCACCATCCCTGAGGGTGTTTAAGGAAAGGTTAGATATGGTACTTAGGGACGTGGTTTAGTGGGTAATAGGTGGTGGGGGGATGGTTGGACTAGATGATCCTTGAGGTCACTTCCAACCTTAATGATTCTATTCTATTCTATTCTATTCTAACTCCAGTGGGCGCAAATTCATAAAAGGAAAAGCCCAGATGACAATCTCAGTTGACTTTGCTGGGACAGGCTCAACTATGTCTGTAGGTACGAGAGCAGGCCTCGACTCCTGTGTCTTTGCCTATGGAGACGTTAAAAGGAGCAGATGCCTGTAAGGATGCCAGGATACGATGTCAAACCACTTGTTTGGGAACTTACAGAACAAAGCACATGTCCTCCTATAGAAAGGCACCAGTGGTAGGCTATTTGCCCTACAGAGCCTCATCCTCTCTCAAGCAATTTAATGAAATAATTGCTTTTAAATTAGTCTCAAAGTAGAAAGTGATTCATAACCATTTAGTCTAGCTTCCTATGAATATCTTGAAAGGGTACTTCCAGCCAAGATGGCTTCCACCAAAGACTAGTTTGGTATCCTCAAAAAACTTTGAGACAAGTGGATTTCTTCCCTCTTGCCCACAAAGACAACTTATCCATCCAAAACTGCTCTATTATGTTCTCATTTGGCCAGGAACGGGAGTGTCTTGGAGCAGACAAAGAACAAGCATTTAAATTGATTTCAAAACACTGAGGTACAAAAAAGAAGAGTCAAAACTATCTTGCACGCACTGCAACTAGTATCTTTCTTGCTACACTACTGACTTTTCCCCACTGACTAACAATTTTCAGTCACTATTAACATAACCTAAATCTGATACCAAAATGAAGAGGTCTGTATTTAGTTATGTCTTCCATGTACAAGAAGATTCTGGCTCACCGATGGCATCATGGCACCTCTGAGGACCACTATGTTAATTCAAAGCCATGCAGTTGGGCAGACAGCCCGCAATTCAAATTGAAACGTCACGTCCTAGCTACAATCTCAACATGAGGCAAAAGAGTCAAGAAACCTAAGTTAAGGTCAAACTAGGTTAAAAAAAAACAACACAAAAAATAGCTGCCATCTTATCCTTCTTAAGCATCAAGTAAATTGGACAAGACTATAAAATCACCTTCTTGCCTGCTCAACGTTTATATAGATAAATGCTGTCTACATAAAAGAGTTCTTGTCAGGCAGTCAGCAAAAGCTATGGACAATAAAAAAAAACCCAGAAAAACCCAAACTCAATCAAAAAACCCAATCCCCAACAAATAAAATGACAGCACATCCCAATTCTGTATTTCCTTCTGCTTAGTGTTGAAAGCACAAAATAAGTTAAAATCTTGGCCAGGGACACAGGAAGTGAGTCTACATATTCCACAACTGTTAGAAGTACCTTTACATGAAAGCAACTGTCTTGACCTTGAATATATAGCATTAATTACCTGGTTAAAATTTTCTCTTAATACACATATCTCAGCAGGTCCACTGCATTAAGTGGTTTCTCATTTCTACTATGCTGGAAAAAAGTTATAGTAAGAGTATCTCTCCTTTCTCTAAATCTGGAAAACTCTCTAATAGAAGTGGTATGAGGGTTGCCAAAAGAAATTACTCACCCCATTTCCTGTTTTACCAGCAGCCAAGCAGCACGCTATAGGTCACCAGTCATGCCCAGGAAGAGGAGAGAAAAAAAAAAAAGCAGCAAGTGAAATGAAGGCTCAAAACTCCAACAATTTGAGAGACTGCTAGCAGAAGGAAAAATCATAGACTCATAGAATCATAGAATTGTTAAGGTTTGAAGAGACCTCAAGGATCATCCAGAAAAATGTTATAAAGATTCAGGACAAAAAGAAAGTATTAGGATTTTAATTTAGCTTTTGCTTTAGAAGTGGAAAGATAGAATTGGTGTTTGTTTTTATTTGCAAGACATCACTTGCAATACACCCCAAAACCTATCTGGCTTTAAAAAGAGATCAGGCTGCGTTAAACATACTTTGAAACTTGCTATTAACTCCGCAACTAGAAAAAGACTCTGACAGTCTAAGTCAAGTGCAACTATCAGTTATCTACCAGACAGATAAATGAGAAAAAAAAATTAAAAACATCTAAATGGATGGTGTATGAAAACTGATGTGACATAAATTTAAAAAAAAAAATCAAATTCAGTTATCATCCATTATAAAAAGCATGAAATAAAAGACATACTTGATCTTATGGTAATCAGGAACCCTTTCCCTGAAGACTGCCCCCTTGTTTAAAGCGCACCACTTAGTTTAGGAGACATAGGCTGAATATGAGAAAGCTGAGGAACAGAAGGAATAATTCTAGAAATCAGAGGGAGCTTTCAGTACAAACGTTCGAGCTCACTAACAATTATTTATCACACAGCATATGTAGGAATGGCTGGAATATGTGATCTGAGAATCATGGGCAGATTCAACGCCGGATTCTCCTTTTTCATTTCCCAACGGCCCCTCGATTGCTTTGGGCAGATTCTCTGTGAATACCACCTTCTGCAGCTCCTGATACACTTCTTTGAGCGGAGGTTCCAAGACGTCATATTTGCTTTACACGTGTGATTGCAGGATAATTCAGGGACCTCAGGAGGTCTCTATCCAACCTTGTGCTTACAGCAGGGTCAGCTATGAAATCAAACCAGGCTGTTCAGGGCATTATCCAACGAGTTCTTGAAAATCTGCAGCAATGGAGACTGTACTACCTCTCCGGACAACCTGCTCTAACGTTTGATTGTCCTCAATCTGTGCATTGTAAATACTTCCTCAAACTCTACTGCTCTCCTCTAGCAGCCTTATATTGTAAAGAAACATAATGTAGCAGGGCCCTTAGATGTGAAGCTGCCCAGGAAAGAAGACTGTGAACCATCACTCAATGTGGCCCAGACAACAAATGGAACGCAGCTGTATAAGAACTACCAATGGTTATACAAAAGGTCAAACGCAGAATTAAAATTACCAGTGGTATGAAAGGACAGTAGAAAAAAACCCACAAAAGTAAGCACAAAGGAGCAACAGTCATCGAATCAGTGCAACACTAACAGACTTGAACAAAATTAAAAAGGACCGAGAAGCTGAAAACTTCCAAACACCACCGGTTATGCCGAAAGCTTCCAAAAGTATATCTTTCCCACACTCTGCTCTGGGGACCCCGACATTTTAGAGGTATATCTCTCTGCAGTCTCACTCACTTCTGTTTGTACTGACAGATGGATTCTACAGGATCATCTGTTACTTCATCATAACGATTGTTCAGCACTTTAGGCTTTAAATTTTGCCTCTGTGTAGGCCAAGAATGACTGCCATTCTCTGCACCACAATGAAATCGTACCTTACTAAACTGAAGTGCATTGCAGTTAATTGGAATTTTAACTCTGACCTCAAATGACCCTTCTAGGTCTTTAATTAAGTGAAAAAAAAAAAGTGATGTTGGACACAGGCATTCGGAAGACCTGCACAATGTTTCCATTCCAACAGAATGCCTATTAGTACAAAAGCAATTAATAAGAAGAGAAAAACTCCCCTCAAAACTTCCTACAATGAAGCAAAACCAACAATAACGTTCTCAGTTCTTTGTCTACTAACAACAACATTATAGACTGGCAGGATGCCACTTAACTAATAGAACTGGTACTGTCAATACACAGCCTGGACACCTAGTCTCACTGAAGATGAATTCCAAAATTTAATCGCTGAAACAACTACAATGAAAAAAAAAATAATATCCAAATCTGCAGTTTTTAACCTGTGGACTGCAGACTGCTAGTAAAGTCTCAGAGAAAGGTGACTCCGTACGCCTGTCATACAACCACATATATACATGCAATGTCCACAAAAGTTGGTATCTCAAAAGCAGTGAACACTACTAATTTAAATTCTTTGGAATTTTAAATTCCTTCCCTGTCTTTAATTCTTCACATATAGTGTTTTAAGAACAACCTCTCCCCAAACCCTGTCAAAAGAATTACTGACTGTTGTCAGAGACATAATTCTAATGAAGATGTTTGAAAACATGTATCAAACTTGAAGGAGCAGAGCCAGGATCACATCACCTCTTCAGTGATACCAGAAGGAACCACATCATAGATCTCTTGTACATGCTAAAAGAGCAACTCCATTAAAAAAAAAAAAAGTCTATTATCCTTCCTTTGGTAAATCTAAAAGAATGAGGGAATCCTAAAAAGACTGCTAGAAGTTTTAAGGGGAAAGAAGGATGGCGGAGAGAGAACACAAACTTTGTTAGATACACAATACACAACACGCTACTGAACAAAATAAATAGAGTTGTGTTGATGGAATAGCGTTTACTCGAATTCACTGTGATTCATTATACTGCATATGCAGACAGTATGAGTAAGACTGCTTCACCATGAAGTATATTGCAATCTTGTTTGCATAATAACCCAGATAACATCATAAATAAAAATAGTTTCCAACTGAAATTCCTTGAACATAATTCTGAACTAGAGAATATGACAACCACAGAACCAGGTCTAGAAATCTGCATTTGACAAACGCCAATTTAAAAAATCTCATACACCTTGACTTAAAGCACGTGTAGGTTTGGTAGTGAGTCAGGTGGCTAATCGCACTCCTTTCCCCTGTTTTTCAGGGGCACAATTACAAAATAGACAAAACTTCTGCATGTGAGTAACTACGCTAAAATGAGACCACAGGTCAAATTTCATCTCCTCTCTCTTGACTTCAAAATTGAAAGAGAATTAAAGACTTTTCCCCTTCAACTGAGAGGAGACAATAGGTTAGGGTACTGTGAGCCCAGAAGCCAAAAGATCCCAAATTCCAAATCACATTCAACTGCCAAGCCAGCCAAACCCCTCTACTCATGCCTTCACTCCCCTGCTCTACTCTCTCCCAGCTGTATGTGAAGCGGGGGATCAGATCCCTCTCCTTCATAATTACTTTATGTTTGTGAAGTGGTTTGAAAATGAAAAATGCTCATTACAGAGCTCAAGCCTGCAGGGCAATGCTTAACAGCAAATATATTTCTGAAATACACTAGCTCAGGCACTATATTGATTACAAGCTGCAGGATATTATTCTAATGCTATCTGAGGGATCACAGTGGCAACAGTTGAAATACCATGTGCAATCCCAGCCGCAGCATTTTTTCACCGTATTAGAAAAGAGCTTCGAGATGGGGAATTCCACGATGAGGTCTCCACAGTCCTACAGGGAGTAATGACTACAGATGCTATTTGCATCAATGTCCTTGTAGCAAGCACCAGGATGATGGATCACAACTGAGACTACAGACATAGCTAACAGTCACCCTTTTGAAGGGCATGACTCACTTCGTATTCTAATATAGTTGTCTGACATAAACTTGGGACTCCTGTATTTATGATTTATTTTAACCAAATATCCTACTTGTGGAAAGAGGTGATAGCTTCTTTGCATTACAGATACAAATACTATGCAAATGTAAATTTTATGTCCCACCCTTTCTCAACTCCTATCATACATTTTAGACTTGGCAGGATGACAACTGTCATAATTAAATTAGTTGAAGGTAATATCAAAAGGCAGTTTCTGATTTTTTGTTGAAAAGAAGTCAGAGAAAATCTGTGTGTCATACAAAAGGTCAACAGAAAGGAGGCTGTCTTTGGGGTGCCCTTCTATGATAAAATTATATATGTCCAGCACAGTTCCAAGAATTATAAGGAAAATTTAACAAAAGATCTCTCTGCAACACAAAGCATTTTGAGATATTTGGGATATTTTGACATATTATTTGTTGTTGTAAAGACAGGAACTGTTTTTATCAATTATTTTTTGAAGTGATAAATGGATAGGTGATAAATAAGGCACCATGATCTTAAGGAGCTGCTTTCTCCACCCATTTTCACCCCTTCAGTTAGATCATAGCTACACAAACATCTGGTTTAGCATTTGGTGAGAGTGGAGGGCTGAAATGGAAGGGATAGCAGGAATTTTCTAATGCAGGCCTGCTCCCAGATGAACCAAAACTGCTTTCAAAGAGAACAGATCTGGTTTTGGAACTTCCTACTTACTCATCTCACTCTACCTATTCATTTCTAGATGCACAGCACAACTTTTATTCCTTTGTTTATACCAAGCGCTGTGGAATTGTTTGGTTGTTTGAACACAAGGCCAAGAAACCTTGAATGAAGCAGATGGACAGGTTAAAAATACATCTCATTCCTTTTATCAAACTAATACTTTATTACACTTAAAACCCAAAATTGTTATAACGTACTAAATCTGGGTGTCTACCAACTGCATTTGTCAAGTCGTTTCCCAGTCGACACAGTCTCAGTGTATCGTCAACATTTCAATCAGCAAAAGGAACTCTCTGAAGCAAACTATTATTTTTTGCTTCCATTTACAGCCAAAGCTGCCTCAAAAGCTTGTTCAGATGAGTGTGAGAACATCACTGAGCTAGAACTGCAATGCAATATCACCCTCTACCGACGCATTCTGGCAAAGACCCACAAGGAGGCTGAGGAAGAACAGTAGCATCAAATTTTTCTTTCCTCGCCTCCATCGTTATATAGCTATGCTATGGAAAAAAAAGAAAAAAGTAGTTATTTTTAAGCTAGATAAACTATAGCTGTCAAGCTAAAGATGCATAATGGAAATGTGTTAAGAACTTGATAACATGGAAATCGCAGTTGGGACTCCAGCCAAAAGATTCTGTGCATCACTTTGTTCTTCGCTCATTGAGGCTATAATGAATAGAGTAAGGATGGTCTCAGTAATGACTAGCAAAGATAGACTGGAAATGGAAAAGACCTGATCAATAGTACCCTAAAAATAATTAGACCTCTCTTTTTTTAAACACCTAAGCTTACACCGGGCATAAAATTGGAGTAAGTTTGACCTACATTTGGAGCTTTACAGAGCATCACAAACGCACACGCACGCATCCATATAGTCACCTAGCCTGAAAGCGTTTTTTGACATATCTCGTTTTTTGGATGACCATAAATTCAAATAGGAAGAAGGGCAATTCATCCAGCCAGAAAGCACAAAGCAGTTTCTTCTGGTATTGTTTTACCAGACACGGAAGCAGCTGAAGCAAGCACACCAACCATGCTTAATTTCAGACGGGAAATAGAAAATCTTAGGTTCAAGAAGACTTAGAAGTAGAATATATGTCAGCACAATGCAGCTATTACACTGGCATTTGCCCGAGATGCCAGAGCTAACACTACAAACCAGCACTAAAAATAGTAGATTATTTAACAGTCAAACTGTGTGGGATGAGAACAGACCTCACCACAGGTTTATATATAAATCCAAGACCTACACTTCTTTCTGCCATATTCACTGAAGCTGCTACTACATCTTACCACAGCAGGCATCTATCATAAAGATTTACATGTTGCCCTTTAGAACAGTATTTTTGCATCATTTTTTATCAGAAAGCAGGGGAACATAGTAAAACATCTCACAACTAAGCAAAAATTGGCATTTTATTGATCAAGCTATGCTATGCTTAGCATTCTCCCTCAAGTTAAAAAAAATAAAAGTACCAGGGTTATACACCTCTCCACGTTACCATTATCTTCCGTAATTAAAAGACTGAAATGTAAACAATTTAAGTTTGATTAAAATTGCCATCAAAATCAGTAGTTTTACAACTGCTATAAACTGTACTTTTACAAATCTAGACTTTCAACAATGCCCAAGACAGGTGACTATTAAAATGTGCATTTTCATATCATTTAAAATGCTGAATAGTTAAAGAGTTCATCTTCAAATTCCTTCATTTGTATGCTGCACTACCAATTATCATTTATTTCAGGAAAGGCACCAGCTGTGCAGTTCCTTCTCCAGAAAGATCCACAAAGCAGAGCTGGCATCTGTACCAAAGGGAACAATACACCAAGGGTTTAAAGAAACTCCTTTTAGATTTTCAGATGTAAAGTAACTCCTGGGCTAACTGAAAATTGAAGTGACTCAGACACCTTATTAATTAAAATAATACTCACCAAAAAGGAAGGGGTGAGCAGACTTCATTTCTAGCACATGTTTTGGGTTTTTTTTTAAACAATAGCAATTAAAAATCAAATCACCTCCAACTTGTGCATTCCACAGTTACTTTCTTTAATATGCATTAAAGTTACGAAGAAATATCTGTAAACACTTACCTCCCTGACAGACAGCTGTGGGGGTAGCGACACAGAAAATACAAAACTAGTGAACTGGTAGTCGGCAGAATTAACCTTTTGGCACACCTGTAAGAGCAGGATTTTAATATTAAACCACAGCAATGGAACGGAGTTGATTATCTTTTAAGGATAGTCTTTATTCTAGTGCAATCACTGTAAACCCATGTTAATACACATTCAGATAGATGCCAAACATACAAATCCGAGTAATCCCTAACAACTTACTGAAATCTAACCTTTTTTTGTTTTGTTTAAAAAAAAGAGAAGATACTAATAAACTGTATCCTTATTGCTGTGGCATTATGAAACAACCAAACTCACTATTTTAAGGCTGAGACCAATTGTACACTCAAATCTTAGTGCAATAAAGTACACCACAGTGACCAAAAAGAACAGCTGACCGAGAATGTTTTTCTTCCTGGCAGTGATACAATTCTATAACAATAAAAACATTTAAAGTCCTGGGATAAGACAGGAGCAAGCAGGTATCCACAGTATTAATTCATAATCCCTCTTCATTGTAAAAAATCATGTTTGTCACTGAAAATAAAGTAAGAACCCAAACATGCATCAAAAGTTTTGAAGTAGGCTAGCGAGAGCTAACAGCTAGATGTCTCTCTCTACTGGGAGTAAGCTTAACCACACATGAAGAAGTAGGCCAAGATGTTACTGATTTTTAGTGAATGTTAACAAAGGCTAACTCTGAGCTTTCAAGGTGAAATCAACACCCAAGATAATGAAATTTCCTTATAATAATCAGGTTTTGTAGTGCCTTAACAAATGCTGTCAGATTTTCCATTGCTACTCAAGAGAGTAACTCTGAAACACGTCTTAAAAGTGGATTCTCTAAAATATACATACTCTGCCAACGGAAACAAACAAACAAAGAAAGAAACATAATGAACTGCAACAACAGGACTATACCATGCTTTCTGTTTAGTCCTATTTTTAGATATAAACATGGTACTAAACCAAATTATTTTTTATTAAAACTCTGTTAAACATCTCAAATGCAAGTGGGATTTTTCTAGCTGCTATTTCAGTTTGTCACATACGCAATTATATTGCTCAGAGGTGATGTTTGCAAGGCTCACTATGCCCATATCCCCTCCTAACTCCTATTTCCTCCATTATCAACAGCCAGTTGCATCACCAAAACATTTTCTTCCTCCGTGGCTTTCTAAATAGTAGTACATGGCAAAGAAAGACTCATGCTATACTAGAAACATGTAGTTAAGCTGAAGAGTGCAACATTTGATGCCTCCTTATTTTCCCTTCGTATAGCAAAAGTGAAGAGAGGTCACCATTTACAGTGAGGTCTCCCTTGTAATCTAAGCAGCTAACCTCAGGTTATCTCCTAAATTCATGTAACTACATATCTGAGCCCTTTTCTTAGGAAAATGTGCTCCCAGCACTCATTTTATTGCACCTGCACTGCTATTTAAACAAAAAAAAGAAAAAAAAGTTGCATTATGACAAGGCCTGGGCAAAATACAGTCACACCGACAAATTCAATTTCCCAGCTGCGCAGGAGGAATTGCAAACACTGTCAAGCCACCGTACGCAGTTGAATGGCGCCACCTACATTTCAAATATTCGAAACTGGTAAATGTTTCAGTTTGTTTTCCAGTCTCTTTCAATTGTTTAACTGCATAGTAGTTTTGATCACCAGCTCTATACTGTAGTCCCCGACACACACGGGCTGCACTAAAAGTACACATAAAGGTTAAATATTGGTTATTTACCTTTTTAATAAAGTCAGCCTCGCAGAACTCCTGAAGAACTCCCAAACACACATTGCAAACCTTCACAGCTGAGTTCTCCGTTGCTGTATTTTCCTCGTTAACCAAAGGAACCTGCGGGAGTGTTCCATTGCGGTTCACATCATCAGACCCTTCTTCTGTGTCTTCAAGTCTGATTCTCTTACAAGGTGGATCAACTACGTCAAAACAAACCATATCTTCTTTTTCTTGATTATTTCTCAGAAATTCTTGTAAATCCTTCATCAAATCCTAACACAAACAGAAGAATCATACTGTTGTTGCTTTTTCCTCTTTTCTCCAATGCCGTAACAAGCACTTACAAAAACAGTCCTAAAAGGTAGTACTAACCATTTCACTTTAGCCTTCGTGTATGTAATTAATAACTTGGAATTTATACCAGAAGACATCTACACAATTAAAAAGCTCCAAGCTCTACTTCTCTCAAAATGTTATGCAGGGAAATTGAATTTTGCTGAACAGACTTCTTTATCATACAAGAAGAGCAAACACATTTTACAGACCTGACTTGCAGAAACACATTTATCTTTGGCCCCATCGCTATTCAATGAAAACAGATGTTTATTGCCTCTTTGTCATTTAGATCATATTAGAATTTAATTCCCCCAACTCCATTAGCCCAGATGACTAGGAAGAGAGTTGGCTAGTAGAGTAAGAGAGGAAAATGAGAGCTGATACAGGTGAGGGTAAAATTAAATACGTAGAGGAAGAACTACATATAAAGAGAGAAGCCGACAAAAATTAAAGGATGTGCTGGTGAGGAGAGAGAAGAATTACCTGCATGTCTCTGAATTTTAGGAAGGATGACAGACAGAGGCAAGACGTAGTTCAGAAAGAAAGATTTATTAAAAGGTCTGCAGTAACAAAGACAAGCAGTTACTGTGTTGTTGCAACTCAGAGGAAAATTAGGTGGAGATGCAAAAGAATAAAAAAATGGCATACAGAATGAACGCTTCTCAAATGATTGATAGAAAATGGAAAAGGATAAGGAAGAAAGATGTTAAAAATTAATTCTGGAGAGTCTAAACTTGAACAAAGGTGAAACAACCAAGACAGACACCAGAAGGTGCAAGCATAAGGACAAGTGATTAGACCACGTAAAAGGAGATGATTATTTGGCCTACACAATGAGAGAGGTCCCAGAACCACTATGGAGGAGGAGGAGCAAATAAGCCAGAACCAATTTGAGGACTATCAAATACAAGAACAACAAGAAGAATGATTGTGCACAGCTAGGAAAAAGTTGAAGAACACTGAATTTCAGCACTGAGGTCAGTTAAAAAGGATGCCTAATAAGACTCTGACTGATCGAAAGAGGAAGATTTATCCTTAATCTGTGCTCCGCAATTCTTCAGTTACACCTCCCTACCAATTCTACTGAAAGAAGAAGTATGAGGCAAAAAAGTCTGAAGCGTAGACGGTTCCTCCTCTGTCTCAGCTGCACTACCCACAGCCCTTTACTACTTATTCCATTCAAGGAAAAAGAACAGAGGAACAGGCATAGCTTCAAAAGTGACAGAGTCACGCTGTGCAGAACTTAACGTGCCCTGCTTTCTGCTGTTTTCAGGGAATACACAGCAACTTTCACAGTCAAACTTAACATTTAACCCACGACAACTGTAATAATCAATGATTCTTGTAATTTCTCAAAATTGCACACTGCAGCAGCAGTCATTTTGCAAAGTGTTTTCCTCTCCGGCCAAGAGGCCAAGAACACAACCACCTTCTCCTTCAGGGTAGTGCAAAGAACACTGCATTCTTACGTTCACACATTCTAATTAGGAATGCAAAGAGCAAACCTTGTATGGATGTCTATAAACCGTCTGTGATCCCACGCAGCAGAACCTCAAAACACATCGTGGGCAAGTGCCAGCGTTCAGTAACAGCTGAACAATCGGTCTGTCCTTTTCTGTTAGTGAAGACATGTTGGGTAACTCTAAAATTAAAAAAAGAAAAAAGCCTGGAATCAACATAATTCAGCAATTCAACAATAAAAGGACTCACTTAACCGTACTTAGAGTCACTGGATATATTTTTTTTGCCCTCCACAGAAAGTTTAGGGTATGTGTTTGTCATAGATCAAAGGCACAATAGAATTGGAAGGGCAACCCAAAAAGATCACTAACTCAGGGAAAAGCTTCTGTACTTCATAGAAAAAATGTGAAGTCAAGAGTTCTGACAAAGATATGCTGAGCTTATCATACTCAAAGAGTTTTATCTTTGAGAAAGTGCATTATGTGACTTTATTCTTTACTGAATGGAGAAGACAGGTGGAGCCGAGACATATTAAACCAAATGTAAAATGGAAATTCCTTCTAAAACTGTAGCAACTGAAGAATCAATCTGTTAAAATCACAGGAAAAAAAACCCAAACAAACCAGATGCCACCACCTTTTGTCATACAAAGCCCTAAGGGCAAAGAAACTATTTTCTATCCATTAGTCACTTAAATTTTTTGACATTTCTTATTTCTCATCTCAAATATAGGACTACCGTTTTTGTGAGAGATCTCGTAATGGGTTTTTTTTTCCCCCCTAAAAGATTATTGCTAATTTAGTTTCCTGCCGTGCTCTCTGCCCAGAACTTTAGAGGAAATGTCTTTGGCCGAAATTTAATAACAGGATAGAGCTCTCAACAAAATTAAGCTCCTGTATTTTTAGAAAAATATGGAAAAAGAGAGATTCCTAATGAGATGCTCACCCTTACTGGATATCTAGGAGAGCTTAGGAGGCACATAGGAATAACCACAGCTGTTCAGACCCAAGGTTCAATTAGTCTGTTGTCACCCAACAGATGCCACAGGAAAATAACGTGTGTGCAGGGCATACATGTCTACCAAGTGCTCTCTGCCTCAAATTATCTTTGGTTTGGGGGATTTCCTTGACCTGGTGTGGTTTGCCTGTCAGCAAACGTTAAGAAATCTTTCCTCCAACCCTTCTCTCTTTGAAATTCTTTGCATCCGCATCCTTTGGCACGGAATTCCACAGGGAACCACCTCTGATGTCCTAGGCTACTCACAGTACCTTGCATAGGAATACCTCAGGCATGGTATTCCCAGTATCGGAAGCTATTAATTCATTTACCTTCTCCTCGATTTGAACTGTGTTAAGCCATAAAAACCAAGGACTATCTAGACAACTTCAAACCTCCTTTTAAAAAGGAAAAAAAACCCCAAACATAGTTTTAGGGATTTGTTGTTTGACCAAACTCTAACGATATTCCCACAAACTGTTTCATGCTACCTCGCCCGAGACACGCGATTTAAGAAGAAACCCAGCGAGAAGCTCCTTGAGAAGCCCTCCGCCTCCGCGGGCGGGCTGGACGCCGGGTACAGGGCGCCGCACGCCCGCAGCCCGGCCCCGAAGGCAGCTACCGGTCCCCGCGGAGCCGCTTCC